>JABCKH010000552.1:0-12383 GCA_018851285.1 Lyophyllum semitale | reverse complement strand
ACGAGCACTGTTGGAGCGCTGTGACAAGGGAGGCGGGAGGTGCACGCCCGACGGCGGTGCTACCGACCGAACATGCTCGAAAATGGACAAGACTCGGCATTTTCCGCAAATGTACCTGGATCTCAAAATACCAATCGAACAATTCCTCGATGACACTTTCCAGGTATGTTGATCTAACTTCCTGTTTTTATATAGAGCGTCAAAGATCGCCGAACATCCGTCGAACGAGTATGTCACCTCTCCTGCCCCCCGCTTTTCTCACCTTTCTTGAATCGTTGATAATCAGCATTTTGAATCGAGTAACGAACGCATGGTCAACAGACCATGGGTGTTTGGAAAACCAGCCCAAGCTGGAATATCGGTGTAAGTACTCGGATCGCCCCCCCCATAGCAGCCGACCAAAATTCTAGAACACGCGGGGCGTGGAATGTCCGCCTCCGGTAGATCAGGCTGATCTGGAGCGTAATAAACTCGTACCAACGCACATGCCAATGCTTGAGTGAGGTAAGTATGTCCGGGCGGGCTTTCATGCCGATCTATAGCGACCTTAGCATTTCCTAGCCTTCGAAACTGACGCCAGCTGCGTGCGTCAGGAAAACCCCGTGAAGTGGGCCCTTTATTTGAAGGGCTGGTCATTCACGTCGTTGCAGATTATCATTCTCGATTAACAGCTATCGCGTGCACTCTATAACCAAAGCCACCGATGTTATTCTCTGTGACGACTCCCGGGCCCATAGCGAGTCCTACTCGTTCATTCATTTCGGACTATCGACCACATTTAGTTGTACCGGATACATCGTGTCGAATGGCAGCGTTCAAGATACGGTATGTATAAAGTCAGCCTTTCCTCTTGTCCTCTATGCCCCGTATTTTACTGATCTTTCATTCAGCAACTCGAATCGTGAACGACGGAACGATAAATGAAACGGGACCCATGAAATTCGGGGTGTATATATAAAGAGCGCAAGCGGGAAATATTCTAGTCGTTCTTCCATCACCGGCGCCCTCAGGTTTTTCTATCCTTGGCACAACCTGGCGCTCGATCTTCCGTCATGATTTTCTTTGTTCAATGTCTCCAGTCCACACATTGCTCCGAATTGTCCTGGGTTTATGCTAATGTTATCACCCCACCCGCTGCACGACCCGTGGCCGCATGGTATCAGCGCAATCAAAGCGAGGCGCCGCAATCACGGGCCTGAGCGAATACAAATTAAGTACCCACCTCCCCCACGTCCAACCCATGATCATGAGCGAACTCATCGTTTCCTGCCACCTGGGTTCTCACCAGTCCCGGGATCCACCCGCAGAACCATTCGTGTTCCATCGCGTCAAAGTCGAACTCTCCCCACCACCACCACCACCAGCTCCACTCTCATTCTCATATCGCATCGACAACGCCACAGAGATCTAGAAGGGCAATTACAATATTGTCTACTGTGCTACGCTCCTTGGCCACAAGTCCGGCGAGCTGCGTAAGATCGTGCTGAAGACCGATGTCCATGCACGATACCCGCGGCCCGAGAATTACGATCAAGAAGCCTTGCGGTACGGGAATCTCACATGCCTCCAGGGGACCCACATTCCCCGGGATCTTCCGAGCGACAATGTACAGTAAACTGGTTTCCGTGCTGCTCCTGGAGGATTGTGGTGACCGTATCAACTTGCGCGATCATGGGAGTCTTTCGGACTTGAAGAAGTGAGTTATCACACTGCCCTGCTTCTTATACCTAATTCATAAGCGAAAGAACCCAGATATATATGCTGTTTTCGAAGCTCCATATGGTGGATGGACGAAAATGTCGTGAAAAAACCAACGAGGAAAATTCTTTCTCATCGACCTTGAACATGCGCGGCCCCACAAGTGTAAACTACGGCTCCATGTTCTGATCGGTGATTTCGCACCCTCTACAGAGGAATTCGGGTGCCAAGAGTTACATGACGTCGCTATGGCACTGGACTCTTGGCTGCCAGGTATGTCTACAATTGTATACCCGGACCCCACGCTCATTTTGCAAACGATTCACGTAGAAATTCTAGACTTTTATGGGTTCCCAGTACCCCTTTGCGGGTATAAGGAAGGGGAAGCTCAGGCTTGTCTTTTGCTCACGTTTCCCTCGTAACGTGCGCTGTTGTTCAGCAATGGGCATCTTTGAAATGACATTCCTGTCGAATATCGCGCAGTGGGAAGCCCCAGTTATTGCTGTCGTTCACGTGTTGTGTCGCTCCGATTGTCCCGGCGTCTGCACATGTAACTGTTCTCCCGGCTCGGTATTATGCACGACTGTGTACTGCATATGTATATGTTAATTGCATGGTACCAGTGAAGCTCAAAGCGAGGTGGACATCTTCCCCCTGCTGATGCTGTGCGAGGAAGGCAGAAAAGAGGATTGTGATATTCTTTATGTAATCGGAATGGAAGCTAACTATCGGTTCGCACAAATGCGGTTTACTAAAGCCCCCTATGACTCTACTAAACATCATCTGATAAGTCATCATTTATGTACTTATCAACAAAATTAAGATTCGTTGGGCGAGAGGCTTTCTGGTTCAGGTAGACTGTCGGGAACGTTCTGCATCGCCAGGAGATGAGGATGAGCGAAATAAGTACAAGAAATTGCTGACCTCGCGTCAGGACCATACACGACTTTGCCCTCGTGAATTGGCAATGGTTTGTCTTTGAAGGACTGCAGGGTTTTCCACCAATGCATGTCCACCGGCGGCAGAACCAGAGCCGAATACTTGATGTTTCCTAGCGCAAGGGCCGTGAATGCGAAATTCGCCAGAAGAGGTGTGGAGGTCTCTATTTTATATTCTCGAGACATGAACAGAATACCGGGATGGAGGAGGGGTCGCCGGACAAAGAAGAATGTTCGCGAATATGAGGATAGAATAGCATAGTCGACCTTTTGGTGGACCATCTGTGACCATATCTATTGGCAAGAAATACCGCTTAGCAATTAGGTAGTTTGGAGGAAGACGAGCACGCACCTGCACAAATATTTTGGCTTCTTTTGACAAAGTCGTTGTGTCCGTTGGCCAATGGAACTTGATGATGCGTCCGAGAGGCATTCCGAGCCGACGTCTAGTCATCTGTCGAAGAGCAGAAATCCCGTCTTGGAGCACCACATCATTCTTAATTTCTGCAATCTCTTTTATATCTGCTTCGGTTTTGCCGAGCACCAATCCGTCGGTAATATGTTCCTTCCCGCCACAGGAGCGAAGGTTGGGAAATTCCTCCAAGCATTGCCAGGGCATACCATTGTCCAGAGCCTGGATGGCCGAGATCGCTGGTCTGACAAGTACCGACCACACCCAATCTTCAGTGTCATGTTCGGTGGATATACGGGAGGGTAGCAGACGCGAGGTGTAGAGTGGTAATCCACGGATCGTTCGGTTGCAAGGGAGCACGACTCGCGAGGAGGGTCTCCGCGTGGGTATAAAGTTGATCGACGAGGGGGGCAAATGGGACGATCCCTATAAGTTGTTCTGGCAGGGGGAAATTGCGTTCTGTCTCTGTCGGCGGACGTGTGCTGTTAGACAGCTTGCCACCTTCATTGAATGTGAATTGTAGAGGAGTGGGTGGAACTTTGGTTCGAAGAATGTCGTAAAGCCGCATTTGCCCGTTGGGCGGCTTGTCCTTGGCGTCCAAGACCGTACGCTCACCAGTCACACTGTACGCCTTTTGGAGCCTAAACCTTGTGATCAGCAAGATGGGGCTCAATCGAAAAAGCATATACCGTCCACTGTGCCGTATCGGCTCTTGATCATCAAGTTCTACAGCGGTCCGTAGGACCAAAGGATCGATGGTCCCATCTGGAGGCTGTCGAACATCCGATAGTTTAGTCGGGGTTCGCTGGAGGTCGTCCATGAGTGGATCTCAGGAATTGGGATTGTTGGGGCAACGGTATATGAGATTGGTCTGATGATGACAGAAAAGCGAGATTCGAAAGACATATATATGTGCATCAGAACAATATGTGCCCGTAAATAGGACAAACGCGCAGAATACGGAACACCAAGTCGAAACTGAACAATAACGACAAAAGGGATGATCGGAGCAAGGACGATATGCCGCATTATCAGTCTCGTGAGTTGTTGTTCTTGTGGGCCAGATGACGACTACCATAATAATGTAATTGTCTCATCTGTCAACTTTGAAATTGTTCGTTGAACTGCTGACAGGTAAAACAACGCGCACTGATAATGGGAACATGGGGTGATGTGCAGTTGTGGCCTACGGGTTCGAGACAATAGCTTCGAGGATACAATTGCCTATTGATAAGGACCCACAAAGGCTCATTCCGGGTTGATATTCGCGGGTTAATGATGAAGAGAACAATGCAGAAGCATCCCAAACTTGGAGAGCTCCTGACTTCTTCGTCGTTCGAGGAAAACGGGGGATTGTTGATCACATCACGTGGTTACGTTCGGAACTATTTTAAAGAGCTGACGGAGTCCGGACAACGTTGAAGAACACAATCCTCGGCCACACCCAAATATCTCAGCTCAACGCTCGTCTACTTCATGAGCAAACTTATCCTTGCTTGCCACCTAGGTATTGACTATAGGCCTAATCCCCCTTCAAAACCATCTGTGTTTCAACGCGTCACTCAGGGTCCTGAACTCTCTACCGAAGCCGTTACACTTTCTTATCGCATCGACAAACTCACGAAGATTTACGAGGGCGACTACACCACTGTATACCGTGCCTCACTTTTTGGCTCCGCGTCTGGTGAAACGTGTAACGTCGTATTGAAGACCGATGTTAACGCACGTTATCCGCGTACTAACAAGTATAATCAAGAAGCTTTGCGATACGAGAAAGATCTCACGCAACTGCAGGGGATCTACATTCCCCGTTGCTATGGTCTCTTTCAAGCGACGATGTACAATAAACTTGTCTCCGTGCTGCTCCTGGAGGATTGCGGCGAAAGTATTAACGTTCGCGATGGGAGTCTTGCGAAGTTAGAGAAGTGAGTACTATATTGCCCCCGTTATGATTAGGTCATACTGAATAAGGTGTATTCAGAACTCAGATTTTCGAACTGTTTTCAGAACTCCATGTGACAGGTTTCGCGCACCATGATGCCGAGGAACGAAATATCGTGAAAAACCAAGACGGAAAATTCTTTCTCATCGATCTCGAAAATTCGAGGCCACATAAGTGTGGAGTGCGGCTCTATGTTCTTGCCGGTGATTTCGCTCCCTCTGAGGAGGAATTTGGGTGTTCAGAGTTGCATAAAGTTGCTATGACACTAGACCTTTGGTTGCCAGGTAGGTATACAATATCCTGAACTCATGCTCATTCTGAAATGATTTATGTAGAAGATCTGAACTTTTATGGGCATGAAGTGCCCGTTTGCGCGTACAAGAAAGGGGAAGCCAAGAATCTTCTCGCATTGTTACCGTCTCATATGCTCAAAACGGAGGAGGATCATCAGGCGGTTTTACAACAAGCCGAAGAGATGATCGAAGACGTTGAGGCCATCCAGGCACACTATGCAAAGGTTCCTGACCCAAGACGATACACCCATCCGTCCTTCTATCCGAAGCAGCGCTCCGCTTCGGAGTCACAAGCTCCCGCATGAGAGTTGAAACACGATTACGCCATGGTGGGAGGCCGATGCGATGGAGGTGGTTTGTTGTACGTAACGGTCAGCACAGGGAGTTAGGAGTCTGTTGAATAATAGATACATTTCCTCACCACACCGCTCGTATGAGTCTCTGGCATTTCCCTGCCTAGATTTATCAGCTCTGCATTGTGTGGTAACATTAAAATAGATATCCTCTCACACATTTACACAATCCGAGTCGAGCTTTGTAGTAAAATGGGTCGGATCCGCGTTGTGAATAGCATGATCAGGTAGAATGGTAAAAGAAAGAACACACGTGCGTGTAGAAAACAATATCGCGCGTCAATCCCCCGAGTCCTACCTGCTCCACGTTTCACCGCGTTCGAGGATTTCTGCCGACGCGTCGTGTTCTGGTTGGCCTACTCCCATACACCAAAATTATGGCCTCCACAGGTAAATGTATGCCGATTAGAGGAGTAATCTAGATATTTACCTGGGCGGAATTAGGTGGTCAACCAGTAGCGCACGCCTGACTATCGTTTATGGCCTCTTATTGTGTTGCTGCTTTCCAGCATTTAATCAGCGAATAAGGAAAAATGGAGCAACACTCACTGAGATACGCAACGATAGCTCCTGCGTAACATTCCTCAAAAAGTCGAAATTAATGGCGAAATGATCGCAGAGAGCGACGGAAAACATCTGGTTGAAGTTCCAGCGCACAAATGAGAGATGAAAGACATTATAGTGGGATTGAGAAACGAACTTCGCCTTATCTCGTTCAGGCCGCCTACGCAGCGGTTCCTGATGAAAAGCGATATCTCCACTTGTCTTTCGTTCCGAAGAAGAGCCTCATTTCAGAGCCGCAACCGCAATTCCCCGTGTAAAATACGAAACACGCTTCCGCCGTTGAGGGAGGGCTCGGCGGTCGGAGCAGTGGTGGCCGTTTTCTGTATATAGTAATCAGTCGTTAGGGGTCGATTGTATCACAGACGCTTTCCCCACCTTTCTGCTCGCTCTGTTTGAATATTTCTGCCGAAACGTCTTGTACTCGTTGCCCTGATCGCTCATCGTTCCTATGTACGCTTTAGGAAACCATAGCGCTACAGGCGAAGTATCTTCAGGACATTACATCGTTGAGCGAAAATAAGGAGTGACAAAGGTATATACCGGAGACAAAATTGGGACTACTAAACGTTGAAATTGGTGGAGAACTTAGCAACGCGTGCCTGATAATCGCTTCTGATCTGTGTTCCAGTTCAACCGCACGAATAAAGGAAACTAGAGCAGCACTCACAGAGATATGCAAATATAGCTCCGGAGGCAAAGTTGGTGGTGACCAGACATGGGGCGCCTGAGCGCCAACTTTCGCTCCTACTTGTAGTATTGTTCGTCAGCTCTCAATCGTTGAATGAAGGAAAACGACACGGGACTTACAGAGATATAGCAAGAAGCTCCTCGTCCAATATCTGGGCGAACAGTCGACATTACTTCGATGTTGTAACAATCCTGAATAACTTCACGTAGTCTTCGCCTTATTCGTTAGCTTTGAAGGAAAACAAACCAAGGAAGCGTCACCGACAGGCCGGGAAGCAGTCCAAGAGCACACTGCGCAAACTCAGGGATGCCGCAGATGTGAAAGGCTCGCAGCGAGCGACGGGAAACACCTTGAATGAAGTTACAGCGCGCGATATGCTGTAGCGGGTTTCCCCACCGATTCGCACGAGCTGAAAGTATTCTGCTGGTGCGTTTGAAGGTATTTAGAATTGATTATCTGATGTTGGTCAAGACGTAGCCCAAACATTTGCAGCTTGACTCCAGAATGCGGAAAGGGAGCGGGCGCGGCCTGGTGAGGCAAAGACTCCAGGTCCCAGGACTGTATGAGGTGAGTTATGGTCAAAGGCGGAGCAATTGTGTGTTCGTTTCGCTAGGTTTACGAATTTCGAAGCACTAGCTATAGATCAGCGAATATATGGGTGTCTCGAGGTAGGCATCGTTATGCGAACAGATGGTTGAAAATTGGAAGCCCGGGCGGGCCGATCGGCGCGTCAAGCCCGCCACGTGCTTGTCAATGTGAGTCTGATGGCTGTCCGACACAACGACCAACGGCAATTCATGTAGCTCACACATATCTATCGTGCACTCCCTCACTGCTGATACGCTCGTATCAAGTAAGACCTTAACTGAAAGTGCCTTCTACGTCTTTGTGGATGTCGTGAGATTGGTGAAACTAAGGAATGGTGAGTTCTCCTTTCGTGTTTGTCTTTTCCCAATCGTCCATCTCCCTAGTATCCCATATTCCTACTACTCTCTCCTTATAATTCATCTCCATTACGACCTCTCCTCTTGGTTACCCCGCTTTTACCGTAACTTGTATTGACGTGCATTGACGCCAGTTTCTGTAACACATCTGCACATATCAGGCTCTCTTCCTCCACGCCGAGTGTCGCTCCTCCGCAGCAAGAAACTATTCACCTCGGGCCCAGCAGAGTGGCCACGACGCTTGTCGTATTTGCTTCTCGCAAGTTCAAACTCGCGATGTGATGGGTTCACTACTGATGACATATTCCCCACAGGTCGTAGACCATGCATCTCGTGGCAAGCTAGACATGAGCCCTGCGTCACAAAAGCCCTAGAACTCCGAGCTGGATGTATGCGCAGAGGAGAAAATGTCAGACAGGCTTAGGGGTATGAAAGAATGGCATTCACGAACATTTGAGTTAGTTAATTCCTTTTTATTCTCTTTGTCTGATTCTAAGCAAACGATCTATTTCCGCTTCCATAGAAGCTCAAAACGCCCGACTTTCACCCTCTGCAACGGCAGTATCTTCATGGAATTCCGAGAACTTGTCAATAGGGTGATAATCTATTCCGGTCGGCGGTTCAGCTTCCTCACACCGGTGCGTGATTTACATGGCTGAACACTCCTCTCGCTGACGCCGTTTCACACCAAGACGTTCCCATATTCGTGCACGGAGGACACTGCGTCTTGCCCTTTCGAACGTATGTAGCCGATGCTTCATTTTCTATTACGATCTGATATTCACTGTCCAGGACCTTAGAAGGAGGCACCACACATTTCTCCACCGTCACCTCTGATTTCAGGAATTTCGATAGCTTGTTCGATACAATGACAATCGAGCGACTTGAGTATTCCAGGTCAGCGTCTTCCTCCTGACCAACGTATGTACAGTACGTGAGTAATCTTAATCTGCATTTTCGAACACTGCTCCCGCTTCGCAGCTTGATGATCCTGTATTCGCCTCTGGAAGACGTGCTTTGTGCGCGTTTATTTATCACTCATAGTCTATTTCGATCTAATGTTACCTGTCCCACACCATCGAAGGAGGAACAACACGCAGACTGATATTGCTGGGTATACACATAGTACAAATCGGCACCGTTTTCCGGCAACAATGACGGGCTACAATGTGTATCAGATAGCGCAACAATGCCCCTTCTCTGTATCGGTGTAGGCTATAGCCGTCTCGACTCCTCCCCTCATCGGTTCATACTCCTCATACCACCTATGTCCACCGCTCAGGTACCACCCGCCCAATCCATCCGGATTCGAACCCTTCTCCGCAACCCATGTTCGTCGTGTTTGTGCTCCGTTTTACACTGTTATGCTTTCGACCTAATATTATATATAGTTTTTGGATTCTAGCAGATGCTTAATTTTATTTGTTGTTTATTTCGCCCTGTCCATTTGTTCCTCGTCTTCCAGTCCGCGGGTGTCTATCCGTCGTTAACGGTGCATTTCACATCTATGCTTTCCTTCTCCCCCCAACGTTTCCTGCTTGTCCCTTTGTTGGTTTTCGCCTTTCGAACTCGCAACGCGTGCTCTTTGGTCACATCGCTAAGTTATTTGCCAGGGTCAGATATCTGCACGACTTCATGCTTATACGTAGTGATCCGTTCGCCGCATGGTATCAGCGAGGCCAGAGCGAGGTACGCTTATATATGAAGCTGATGTTCAATCACAATTCAGTACCAATCCTCGACCACGCTCAAACGGCGTCTCAGCCTAACGCTTCTGCGAAATCATGAGCGAATTGATCCTTTCTTGCTACCTAGGTATGAAATACAAATGGGATCCCCCTTCGGAACCATTCGTCTTTCAGCGGGTCACTCAAACCGCCGAACTGCCCGTTACACTCGCATATCGCATCGAAAAAGTCACAGAGATTTACGAAAGCAAATACAACACTGTCTACCGTGCCTCGCTCCTCAACCACGAGTCGGGCGAACTTCGTAACATCGTGCTGAAGACCGATGTCAACGCACGAGACCCGCGTACTAAAATATACAGTCTAGAAGCCCTGCGATACGAGAAGGATCTCGCACGCCTGCAGGGGACCCACATTCCCCGTTGCTATGGGCTGTTCCAAGGGATGATGTACGATAAGCTTGTCTCCGTGCTGCTACTAGAAGATTGTGGTAAAAGTGTCAACTTTGATGATGACAGTCCGGACGTGGAAAAGTGAGTACCGCATCGCCCTCAGAGTCATTATACTGAGTGATGTGTGCTCAGAACTCAGATATGGATGCTCGTCACGGAACTCCATGTGCGTGGCTTCGCACATCACGATCTTGATGGGCGAAATATCTTGAAAAACGAAGACGGCGAATTTTTTCTCATCGATCTCGAAGATTCAACACCACACAAGTGTGAAATGCGACTCCGTGTCTTTATCAAAGATTTCGCACCCTCTAAAGAGGACTTTGGGTGTACAGAATTGCATAAAGTCGCTATGAGACTGGGCTTTTGGCTGCCAGGTATATAATATATGCAATATCTTGATTCTTGACTTCACACTCATTCTGACATGATGATGCACCTAGTGGATCTGTCATTTTACGGCCTTCAAGTCCCCGTTTTTGCGTACCAGGAAGGGGAAGCGCAGAATCTCGTCGACATGGTACCGGCTTATATGATCCCAACACCGGACGACCGTCAGGCGGCCTTTCAACGCGCCGAAGAGATGATCAAAGCAGTTTTGCTCATCCAGGCAGCGCACGCAGCGGTTCCCGATGAAAAACGATATGTCCACCCATCCTTCTTTCCAAAGAAGAGCTCCACTTCACAGCCGCAATTCGCTGTGTACGATGCGAAACACAATTCGGCCGTTGAGGGAGGGCTCGGCGACCGGAATGCTATAGAGGCGGCATATAGTCATAACGATCAGCAGTTAGCCATCGATTAAATCATAGATACCCACCACAAGGCCAGGTCCCTTATTTCTGCTTGGACAAATAGAAATCAATTGTGAAATATTATATTTAAGGATATCTTTTGGTGTCCAGAAATTCAAAGAATCAATAATTAGAAATCTACTTAGAAAGTCAATATTTCTCATTAATTTTCACATGTTCTTTCACGTGCTATATTGAACATATGAAGAAATTGAAGTTGTCAATTGCCTGAAAGGCTGTCAGAAATCAAATCAGAAAAGAAAGCTTTCTGGCCATGTTTCTGACCGGTGAAAGATCAAATTTCTGCGTGTGATTACATTTCAAAGAGCCCAAAGTCAATCATGCTGTGAAAGTAATTCTTTCAAGACTCTGAAAGACAGTAGGAAAGGAAAACATTCTGAATCAATTTCTGAAGACCTTTCAAGCAATAGACAGTCTGGATTTCTTCTCTGTGAGATATTTTCAATATAGGTCTTGAAAGCACACAAGAAAATCAATGAGAAATATTGAATTTCAGAGTATCTATCTAACCATTGATTTTTTGCATTTCTGGGAGCTGAAACATCTCCTGAAATATAATATTTCACAATTGATTTCTATTTATATTTCACCGAGGTGAAATCATGGACCTGGCCTTGTGCACCTTACCGCTGGTACGAGGGTCTGGCATTGTCCCGTCCAGATTATGCATCTTTAAACGACCCATAACGACCCACATAGGGATTGTGTGGTTTTACGGAATCCAAGTGCAAGGAAGCCGAGAATCTCGTGGCGTTGTTACCGTCTTATATGATCTGAATGGATGAGAGCCTCATCGCAGACATCGAGAGCATCCGAACCGCCTACGCCACACTTTACCGATACCTCCACCCATCCTTCATTCCGAAGCAGAACACCTTTTCGGATCTGTCACATACACTTGCATAAGGGTTTGAAACGCAATTCCTCTGAGAAGCGAGGCTGCTGCGATGGGAATGCGATAGAGGCACTTTTGTTGTGATTGTACATAGCGATGAGCAGTTGGGAGTCGATTAAGGATTTTTGGACCAAGAATCACCTGAATCGAATTCGATATTTAGAAAACACACGCGACTTGGAGATACAGATCAGTGAAAGAACTCGACTGCGTTGAGGAAAGAACAATAGAATGATGGGGACATTAAAAGAAACGAGAAACATCATTATAGACTCTCACCTTGAGACCTGAGGTTTTATACCGCCGCGAGATTCACAAGTGAAAAGAAGGGTTCAAGACGGCCTAAATGTTCTGGAAAGCGTGCTCATGCTCTTACTCCACCGTGCTTTCATGGTCTCATCCAAACATACGTGTTATTGACAGCCGGGCTACTAGGGTCTAGGGTTAGTGGGCTCGCATGACTCGACGACCACTGTCAATATGCACAGCTTGGCAGACGGGAGGGTAGGCGAGGGAGACGAAGAAGAGGCTAGATGCCGGCAATCTGAATACCTGGGGAAAGCAGTACTTTACACTCCCCCACCTAGTCCTATCGGACTCCTAGGACTCCTAGGACTCCGATCAGACTGTCCTAGGACTCCGATCAGACTCCTAGGAGTCCGATCAGACTGTCCTAGGAGTCTGATCGGACTGTAACAAGA
>JABCKH010000551.1:0-12406 GCA_018851285.1 Lyophyllum semitale | reverse complement strand
TGCACCTGTTGACACGCCTGGTTTCGGACTCCCAGGTCGCTTCGGCGTCGATTATGCATTCATCAACAAGGTTTATTGAATCTCTCTTCGAGCAACTAATTTTAGTAGCACACTTTTCCAGAGCACTGTTGATATCTTCGTCGACCAAGAACAAATCAATTTCTTCCGCGTCACATTCCTTATGGAGCGTATGTGCCCTCTTTCGTTCGGACTAGGCAGTCGGTTCAACGAAACTGTACGTAACCTTTAATGTTCAGACACGATGAGGTACTGAATAACCTAAAGTATTTCAGTGAATTTGCTGACGCTATAAACTACATCACCTTGACGAAAGGCGCATATGCGCTGATCGATCCACATAACTACATGCGATACAAGTGAGCCGCTGCTCACTTCTCGAACTATAAGACTGCTTATTTCTACCGTTAAGTGATCCGTCTCAGCAACCATTCACTGGTAGCGTACGTCCACGCCTTGCCTCGCGCCTTTCTTGCTCAGATGATTCTCCCCTCAGGTTATCGGTAACGCCTCTGATCCTACTGCAGCCACGACGAAACAATTTGGGGCATTTTGGAAAGAACTTGCGTGTCGCTTCGTAAACAATCCCAAGGTCGTCTTCGGTATTAACAACGAGCCGCACTCCATGGTATGTTTTGTTGATGGTTGCACTTACTGGTGTTTACATGTTATTCTTCAGCCGACGCAGCTCGTGTTGGCGAACGATCAGGCTGCAATCGACGGCATACGAGCAGCTGGGGCTCGCCAGTTAATCCTCGCACCCGGAAACGGTTTCACTGGAGGCCACTCTTGGACACAACGTACTGGTCCTGCTGGCGACCTTCCTTCTAGCGATTTCTTGAACAAGCTCAGAGATCCCCTGCAAAACACAGCTATTGATATTCACGAAGTATGTTACCTCAAGCCGTTTACAAGATGAAGTTCACACCGAAATCGTTTCATATAGTATCTTGGTTAGGAGATTCTGCACTGGTCATGGCCTGGAGGCTCATCAAACTTCCTTAGACATTGACTTCTCCGGTGGACATGACAATTGTACTCAACCTGGTACGCGTAAAGGGACGTTTTAACAGGAGGTCAAAGGGTTTATACTTGGTCGCCAGGCCCTTCAAATCTCGCGGCCCTAACAACTTGGTTACAAGACAACCACCTAAAGTATGTTTTGCTCAAAAGCGAAGAGATGGAATGAGTGACCTCCTCACCTCACAGAGCTATGATAACTGAATTTGGAGGGGGAAATAACGCAATTTGCTTCCAGGTATGCTCCAAGCATGTTTTATGCAACGTCCTTTGGCTGAAAATGGTTCTCGAAGCTCATCGACGGGCTTTTAAAATACATGGCTGCTAACGATGTCTACATTGGATGGGCTATTTGGGCCGCTGGTCCGCGTACGCTTTTCTTCACATCCGATATCAATATTCATTGACGATATCTATGCGCAGTTTGGGGTACGAACTCCCCCTGCTGCGGTCCAACTACTGGTAGCTTGGAGCCCGAGATGGTCAATGTCAATGGGGGGCCAAAGTATGTTCGCTCATTTCTGATCCCTATATTGGTCTTCAACGTGATGTCCTACTCAGCGCGTTTGATACCGTTTGGGTCCAAGCCATTCGGCCAAATATTCCTAACAGTATGTCTCTCATTCTCTCCCTGTGTAGGTTGCCAGTGCTTTGCTAATTTCCTAAAATTTAGTTCTGAAACGATCGGGAATATCGAGCACATCATAAATGCAGCGGGATCTGCACTGACTCTAAGAGGGTGGCAATTACAACTTACATGAAGCAAGGTTTTGAAATCTGAAGAAAGAGACTGTTCAGCAAGAAAACGGGTAGAAGTGAGCATCGGCGTGTATATGGCTCGTGTGATATACAACATCGGCTTGGTCGTTGGTGGTTTCTGATCCGGACATAATGATCATGCTAAGGACCCAATGACTATTCTGAAGCTGACGTCGACTCCGTCGCCGAGTTCTCAGACGCGTATCAGCCCTTAAGAATGATACTGAAATAACTTCCAACCTTGCACTCGATAACACGAAATTACAAATGTTTGGCACGTACTGAAGGACTACACACAGATCAAATTAATTACACAACAAATCTCGAACAGAGCAAGTACAAAACAGTACAATTCCAGAAAGCATTTGAGGGGATAAGAATGGACACGGGATTTATAAATGTGGGCGTCTTCGTCAAACCCACTCTGTCTCTGATTCAGAATCAGAAGGAGTGACTCGGCCAGGAGTTCCTAGAGTCGGAAGACCTCCGGTGGTATCGCAATCACCGTCGAGTACCGAATATAAATGTTCGAATTCATCAGCACGAGAACTTTCACTGGCTTTCATGTCGGCGCGGTCGAAGTCTATAATGCTTACAACGCCATCGTCATCAACAACCAGATTCTCTGGCCGTATGTCACGATGACGAACGCCAGCATCGTGAATTGATTTTAGGACCTCTGCAAAAGCAGCCCTATTGCAGAATATCATTAATATCAACCAGAAGTCAGCATCAACAGGAACGCGCGTACCGCTCAGCTTTCGAGACGGGGAAGTCACGATACTTTTTATCGGGTCGCCTATCCCAGAGGCAGGTGCCTACGTTGTTCATCACTAGAGCTAATGTGTCGCTTTCCACGTCCTCAAACAAGCCAAACACATGTGGAATTCCTGTGACAGCAGAGCTTTTTAAGTGTTTATACACCTTGAATTCATGTCTCATCCGTTTTCGCTGGGCAGGTTCGAATGCGAGCTTAACGACCACACCGGAAAACACGCGACTTTCTCCAGTGGAAGCGAGGAGCTCGATAATGGCAGCATGAACGTCCCCGGTAGCCCCAGCCGCAACCTCGGACGTAATAGTGAGGCAAAAGTAATCACTGGGTTTATAAACCAATTTTATGGCCGTCTTCGGCTGGTTAACACGAAGGAATGACGCCGGAGTTGGAGAGTTCAGATGATGATGTTGAATGCGCAGTAATGCTAGGGTGCGATTGGCAACCTCTTTAGAAACGGCCTAAAAAAGAGTTTAGTTCCGGGAGTGTCCATGCTTAGGCTTTAGGCACCTTCAAATTCTGTTGATACTCCAACTTCCGAGCTACTTCCCGAGCAATTTCAGCCCGTGTTTTCGGACGTTTGTTGCCTTTGGAAGATTGTAGCATCTCGCGCTTTCGTTTCTTCGGATTCTTCGACTCCATTTCGGTTTCGCGTTGAACAAGCTGACGGGTACGATCAAGGACGTCTTCGATGATGGACATGAACAATCCCGTGTGTATTTCTCCGTATGCAGGGCTTTTGCACTCCGTGACATCGATAAGCTCAGACATGAGAAGTGTCTGGCTGGAGCGGTGTCGGAATGCGATCCGTTCGAAGTTACCACAGTGCATCACAATAAACGTGGAATCTCTCTCCACTGATCGTGTCCATGCCTAAAAGAGAGGAAATTCAGTTACTTGGATGCATTGATGTGGAGGGGATTTACATGCTGGAGTATCGACGCAGCCATTTGTTCCACAGGATTCGTCGCATCCGCCTTGGTCGGGATGGTAACATTGAACCCCCCGCCGTCTGATTTGACTTTCGCTTTCGAATGTGGTGTGGAAGTGGCAGGCGTCGGCTTCTTTGTTGGTCGATCCCCATTGACCTGGATTTTCCCGGACAATCGAGTACTTCGCCGAGATGGGACGCTCTCGTCCAGTGAAGCAGAGTCCTTTGTCACAGTACTATCAAGATCTGGTCGCTCCTTTGTGCGTGTGGTGGCACTAATGAACGATGAAACGGGAATACCACAGGCTGTGCGGATGGCATCTGGGGACTGGGGAAGGTCAACGTTGGCTGGTAGAAACCCAGGTGCGAGGGTCAGAAAGGTGGAGTGCGGGAATGCATCCATATGTGTAAGTCTGTCCATATATTTTAGGGCGTCTTCCGCCTCGGGGCAGACGAAAAATATTTGCCACACCCCAAGCAAGGGAAATCTCTTCATGGCATGTTTCAAGTCTTCCTGTGTAGCTTCATCCACCGAATCCCACGTTCCCTTCGGTATCATCATATCGTCTTCAGGATCCTGAGGAGGCATCAAGAATTCGGGCGCAAAGTTTTCATTCAAGGCGCGGTAACGTTTGGACCTTCCGTCAACGGAGCGTGTAGTGAAGAGAAGAGCTGAAGACCAGCGAGGAGCATTAAGATGCAGTGAGAGCATCGATGCGAGTACTGTAGCAGGGTAGGAAACCATCACTTGATATGGCCGTCCGACAGATGTCGCATCCGTTACTGGACCCTCGTCAAGATGTACTGTCATGCTCTCCAATGTCGGGAAATCATCGTGGACAAGAGGAAGGGCTGTATGATTGTCTCTGATGGTTTTGAAGGCATTGTCTACGGTTTCTGACAAGTTTGTGGTGAATGAAGGAATCAAAACGATTTTTTTGAGTGAAAGACGCTCGTCGAGATGTTGGTCATAGAATGAGAGAGGTGGCACCAGCCGAGGACAAGGAGATTCTGGATCGGGTAGAAGTGGTTGAGGATTATAGTCAAGTATCAGTCCGATCTCAGCGTCCAGTTGCTCATAGGCAGCCTGCATTGAAATTGGCAAGATTTGCATTCGGTCATTCAAACGAACATCGGCGGATAATCTTCGGATCAAATGTGCCATTTCTTAAGTATCGTGATTCGTCGTATGAGGTCGTAGGAGGTCGTATGGGTATTTGATGGGTATATAAGTATAGTGACCAAGTACTAAAGCCTTGGCGCCTATTGGACGAGTATAAGAATGCATACATTTAAGTATTGTATGATCTATGGTGCAGAAACTTCGATCATCAAACCTAGCGGCGACGGAGTTTCCGAGCTGGTGCTTGATCAAGGTCAGCGTTTCCAGGCTTGCGTGTTAGAGGATTAGTTGGCAAAAGGCTCAGGAGGGACCTTCTCTCTCGGTCGATTATGACCTCTCGTGTATCTCCATTGAGTCTAGGAACGTCCCCAAGAATTTCAGCATCGGCAAATCCGATGATAGAGACATCCAGAGTGCCCCTACCGGCGCCTCTGAACATGAGGCTCCTCGACGTCAATTTTCCGTAGGACCAGTCGGCGTCGTGAATCGCGCGGAGTTTCTTCATGAAGCATTCTCTGATTGAAGAAGGTAAGCACTAAATCAATCAGTAAATATTCCGATGCTTACATCTGCTCTTTCGTCACTATGAATGGTTCTCCATCTGTTTCCTGAAGTAATTGATCCAATGATTGGCCCATATCTTCCAGTACGAGAACCGCGAAGGACTGATCTTCGTGCTCTTCATTGATATATTCGAACAAACCAATGACTTCCGGTAGGTTCGGAACTCCAGCGTGTCGTAACAAAAGATAGTTCATGTATTCCCGGCGACGCCTCAGGATGACCGTTGGATCAGAAGCGTTCTTCAGGACGTACTGAATTGACCTGTTCAAAGTCTTGTTGCCTTTGTCGAATATCACTCCAGGGATTCTGAGGGTAGCCCGACATATGAGGTGTCCAAAGAATGGAGGTTTCGCAAGCAGCCTGAAGAACGTATCACCATCCGGGGTTGGGAGCGTAAGGGAAGATGTGAATGGAGGAACACGTTTATATAGCGTGTTTGCAGCATACGATGTGTGATTTTGGCTCTGCGGGTCCGGGATGATTTTGAGCCAATGACGTCTGCACGCCTCCTGCCAAAGCATTCCAGCACCTGCCTATGTTATATGAGTGAGTAGCCCGCCGAAGGTATTGACCACTAGTGTTTCCTACCTCTTCATCTATTCCCGTCAAGACTATAGCCTTATCTTCATCGAAACCAAACTTCAGGTCCTGCCCAGGAGAAGGGGATAAGGCCTGCCGTAGGAGCAACGTGCGCTGTTCAGCATCACGATAGGCCGCGATATATAGTCCAGTGTGGAGTTCTCCGTAATTGCATTTGGTGACTTCAATGACATCCGAAACATAAAGTGTCTGTGTCTTCCGATCCCGTATGCAGATAATCTCGAGATTACCTGCCTGAATAACGATAAAGGTGGCGTCGTGGCGCACAGCCTGTGCCCAGGCCTATCAGAGCAGATCAGAAAGATTGAAAGATAAACTAGAGGAGAGATAAGTGATTACCTGCTGGAGGATATACCTTGGAGTCACTGGGAAGGCCTTGAGGAAGTCTTTAAGATTCGAGAATGTTGGCATTGGTCCGTAGTCGCATTGGGATTGTTTATATCTGGCCTGTTGCAACGATGCACACGGGTGGTTCTTTGCATCGTGGCCCGTTGGACGCCCCGTTACTCCATCTTCATGAGTGGTGTTGCACTCATCGCCTAGCTCGCACGTCTCCCAGGGAAACCAGCAGTCCAGAAAATTGTTGACAACCTTGTGTAACGGGTCCTGATCTTCCCTTTTCGAATTCGTTTTGGAGAAGTTTAGGTTCTTGAATTCCCATATCGCTAGCTCGGGATAATTCTGGATTATATCATGGTGGAGTTTTGACAGGTTCTGGGGTCCTCCTTCCTCAACGATGTTGAGGAGACCGTCCGCGACCGCTCGATTACGCGGCCCGCCGCTAGGCTTTTGATCAGCGATTTGGCGGAGCCTCCACTGCAAACATCCTTTAGACCATTCCCGAAGCTTGAATGCCAGTGTTCCTGCGACAACTTCACAGTACCCTGCTGTCGTCCGGTAATAGAATTGTTCGACGTCATTTTCGCACTGCATTTTATCATGCCCAGAGAATTTGAAGGCTTTTGAGCGATTTTTTGGCGTAGGGAATTCCTTGTTAATTTTGGGAAGATCGCCGGGATAAGATTCCAGGGCATGCTGAGCAACCTTGGCAAGGTCTGATGGTATCGAAGATAGATTCACCACATGGCGGAGCCTGAGGCTTTCGTGAAGGTGCTTGTCAAAGAATTGAGGAGCACGAGTTCCGGTAGACTTCGTATGACCTCCTGAAGGCCCTAGCTCCTTGGGTCTGTAGCGAAAGAAATCCTTGACGTAGTCAACGGGTGAGGAGAGGGTATATTTAATAGGTTGAGAGGGTGAGTGTAACGATGAGGGGGGATTAGAGGTTGAGTTCCGTTGGGTTTTCGTGGGTTGTAATCGAGATTTTGGGGACATCCTGAGGTCTGTGTTCGTTTCAAACGGTATCCAGTACCAACTGTTTATATATCATAACCATTTGACGTTTGGACGCGCCCGTCGTCACAGTTGAAAACGCAAGAATGGCCAATGCTGTGGCAACGAGAGCCTTCCTAGAAAACAAAAAAGATGTGTTCAACAGGAAATTAGCACACCAGTCCGGGGGCTTGGACCGTTACAGCCAGGTTACAACGTTCATTAGATCGGCAAAGACCAACAGCCAGGCTCGAGACTGTCCAAAGTGTCAAGCTTCCTGAACTCCATCAGCTTACAAGGCAGATGTCAAAGTCAGAAATTGTGCTGTTCTCATTGTTTCGTTTCAGTTCATCTTTCTGAACTCGTAGGGCCGAGGTGTCGATGAAACCCATAATTGTTACCAACTGGGCGAGGACAATTGTCAGAAGCAGGTCAGTTGTCAGGGTCTGATGGGGTTGTTATAGGTTGTTATTTGAGGCTGTGGGTCCTGTTGTAAATATTTATGTGCGTGTGTTTGGGCCTGTGGGCCTCGTTGGTATGTGACAAGCCTGGCATCGCCTCGCGAGACTCGGACTCGTCGTATGTTCGCGCACATAAACACTTCGCAGTAAAACGCGTGGACGTCCTTGGTAAGAGACTAAGGAAGAACAAGATCTGGAAGCCCTGGACAGAACTTTGAGAGGAGAGTGATAGCGAACCTGAGTCTGAAGTAGAATGGTGCTTCGATCCAGGGCTACTAGTCGCTATCGGCGTGTGATCGGCGTCAGAGTCTAATTCTTCATCCTACTCCTCTAACTTGGAAGCAGACGAATGCCGCCAACCAGTGTGCCAAAGGATGGAAGACATTCGACCGAAAAATAATCACCATGGAGCAGAGAGAGCAGACGTTCGAGTTCACGTTTCCGAGAAGGTTCACTAGCGTTCATCTTGGCACGGTCAAAATCTATGATGCTCACAACCCTTTCGTCACTGACGGTCAAGTTTTCCGCCCGAATGCCACAATGGCGCACACCAGTCTTGTACGTAGATTTGAGTGCATCCGCAAACGCAGCTCTGTGTCCAGCTTGTATCTAGAATTGTCACCAAATACACCGTGAAAGGGATTGACGGGCGTACCGCTCGGATTCTGAGACCGGAAACGCAAATCTTTCCTTGTCTGGACGCTTACTCCAAACAAACTCCAAAGGTTGTTCCCGACGTTACTCATCACCAGAGCTAACGTATTGCTTTCGACATCTTCAAACAAGACGAATCCGTAATAAATCCCTGTGACACCCGAAGTCTTTAGGTGTTCATATACCTCATAGTCGCGTCTCATGCATTTCAACTGGTCGCGTTCGAAGGCAAGCTTGACGACAACGTTGTCGAGAGAGTAAGTTTTCCCGTTGGCCCCCAGCAGCTTGACCGTAGCTGCCTGAGCGCCCCTGGCGCGCCAGCTGCAATTTCGGATGTGACTGTGATGCAAAAATGTTCATGGGGCTCATAACCCGTCTTCTCTGTTGCCTCCGGTCGATTGACACGCAGAAACGGACGCTGGGACGGGGGAATTAACATGGTGGTTTTGAATGCGCAGCAACGCCAAATGGCGGTCGGTGACCTCCTCCGATACGACCTAGAAAGAGAGAGCTAATCATCCCTCTTCTCAAAACACTGAGAAAGGTTAAACTCTTCCGTGCTACCTCTCGAGCAAGACCAGCCCTAGTTCTAGGACGTTTGTGACTCTCGGAAGACGATGTCAGATCGCGCTTCCGTTTCTCAATGATAGCAAGGTATAATCCGGTATGAAGTTCTCCATACGCAGGTTTTGCGCACCGCGTGACATCGATAAGCTCGAATATGAAGAGTGTCTGGTTGGAGCGGTGTCGGGAAATAATCCGTTTGAAACTGCCGCAATGCATCACAATGAATGAAGCGTCTCTCTCCACTGCGCGCGTCCATGAATGAAGAGAGGGGGTTCAGCAGTTGAATAAGAGTGTATTGAATTAGAGCCGCATTACATGCTGTGTTATCGACGCAGCCATTTGCTCCTCGGGACTGGTCGTAGCAGGGTCAGAGTCCCTCAATTGCCTTGCTAATGTTTTTTTTACGCCAAGTTTCGCCGAAACTCGAGCGCTTCGCCGACGAGGGGCATCTGCACTTGCTAATGTGATGTTTGTGTTGCAGAGTCCATCCGCATCGGCTATGTCCAAGGTAGATTCGGTGGTATCGCTGATGAACTTGAACGATGTCATTGAGACAGCCCAAGCTGTGTTTATGGCATCTGGCGATGGGTGAAGGTCGATGTTGCTTGGTCGACATCCAGGCGCGAGTGTGAGGAAGTATGTGGGAACACGTCTATAGATGTGAAACTGTCTATATGTTTCAATCCATCTTCCGTCTTGCGGCAGAGGAAAAACATTTGCCATACGGCAAGCAACGGAAATCTGCGTGTGGCCTGGTTCGAATCCTCTCGTTTGGCTTCATCCATCGCGTTCCACGCTACCGTTTGCGCCATACCAGCTTTCTGATAGAGGCTCAAAAATTCTGGCGCGTAATCTTCATTCAAGGCGTAGTAATTTTGATCACTTGTCGAAGCGCTTGTGGTGAAGACGAGGGACCTAGACCATCGCGGTGCGAGAGGATGAAGTGAAAGCATAGAACCAAGCACTGCAGCTAAGGTAGAGGTCACCGATTGATATGCACGGCCGACAGATTTCGCATCATGAGCAGGATGTTCTCGTCTGAGAGCACATTTCATCATTGATAGTGTCGGAAAATCACAGTCGACAACGGGTAGGGCTACATCATTGTCCTTGATTGACTTAAATGCACGATCGACGGCCGTTTGGTGGTCAATGAAGGGATCAAAGTGATCTTTTTCAGCGATAACTGTCTGTCGAGATGTTCGTCGTAAAATGAGAGTGGTGGCGTCAATGCGGGACAAAAGTACTCGGTATCAGCTTTGGGATTGTAGCCAAGTACGAGTCCAATCTGGGCTTCCAGATCTTCATATGCGGCCATCATGGGCAAATGATGAAACCCCATTCAACCTAATAGATGACATTCGGATCAAGCGTATGCGTAGGATTTCGGTAGCACTTACAAGGGGGCTATGATCATGAGACCCATTTATGTTTCGAGTAGTAGAGGGTGACTTCAGCAAGAGCGATAGCGAGTTAAACGAGGAGATTAAGCTTCGCCATTTCCTTGCCAATAAGAACACCTGGCAAACAATAAACAATACCATGGTCACTGGTCAGCGAGACAAGGAACGCAATCTAAGGAAAATGTGGCGTGCCGTTTTCGATCAGGTCACTTGTTGAATGAATGGGGATCATGAACCGGTCCTCGATGAAAAACAACAATTGCTAAGTTGCCACCGAGGACAAATGTTATCTTATGATGGTAGTCTTGTAGTATGTCAGAAAATTCCCAGGGCCAATTAATCACTTTTAATCAAAGTGATAGGAGTATATACTAGTGTAGTGGGAATGGGATTGAGAATTACTAGTGGGATTGATGTTCAATAGTGGGATTCACAGCTCGGTAGTGGGATATGGGTTCGCGTTAGTGGGCACTGGGGATGGAATTTGCTCCGGGGACGGGAAACTACGGGAAAATGGTTCATCTCCGAACATGTATCTTCGAACCCCTTTCCACCCACCCCCATGATGCACCATCGTTGCCCCCCTCTCCCAAACTGTAACCAGGACACTCGCCGCTGCCACCATTGTCTTCGGGAACCACCAACATGGACGACTGACGACGCACCGCCCAATCGCTTACCAGGTGTGAGGAGAAAAAACAGTGGGAGAGGGCCGTGACGAAAACCCCAGATTGGGGTGGAGAGCCGCCAGGTATGTCGTCCACGCCCACCAACTGAATCCTGACTCAGTACCCCCAACAGCAACGAACAGCCATCGCGTCAATCCCTCAATAATGGCCAGCACCTCCGCCTTGAGCCTCGAACGAGCACGCTGCCGTCCGAGTTACACACGACGCGTCGACAGCCACCGCCACCCGCCCACCACGCACTACGCCCTCCAAAGTGCGCGATTTACGCGTTCGATCACGCTTCTGCGCTGTGCGTTGGTCATGCTATGAGGTGACGCCGCCGCAAGACTTTCGCGCCCGCCTTTTCATTTCCACTATGTAAATTTTCATGTATTCTATGGTTTAATATATGTGATTTTCTTCTTGATTTTTCATATTTCTACTCAAGTAAATAAGTCAGACGGTCCCAAATTACTGAAGTCTGGTGTGGGGCTCCTGGCGATCCGAATTGAGAAATAAGCAGCCATCATCCGCTCCAGCGTACGAAGCTGCCATCATCCCACTAACAAGAGCTCAATCCCACTAAGGGGACGCGATCCCACTATTTAAAATTCAAAAACTGATAGTGGGATTAATCTCATTCCCACTAAACTCGTCATTACTCAAGTGATAGACCTTGATAGACCTGATCAGAGTCTGGAATTGCGATCTTATCATGATGATCACGATGGATCGTGATCAAGACAACCTATTTATTTTCCGGTATCCCTCGCAAGCTATGTCTTCGCCACAGCAAGATAAGTGTGTAGGGACATAGCTACTACAGTTAGGAAGCCATTCTGACTCAAATTTCCTCCCAAAATCAAGGTTCCAAAAATTTCGGTGTATCATGATCTAATCATGATTGAATCATGATGAGACTCAGTTTTAATCCCCGCTGGGATTTTCCGACAATTAATAGTCTTGTAGTACTGCTCCTGAGCAGCAATTCTGCCATATCCTCTTTCTGTCATATGTATTAAGTACAAGAGAATCTTAGGAGTTAGACCAACCTTAGCATCTCCTAAATGGTTGGCGGCTTGAACTTTGAAGGCATGCACATGGTTGAGGTTTGAATCGCCCTTCGCCGGCATCATCTGGCATCATCCGTTGTTTTCAATTGTTTTCGGTTATGGGAGCTGGTTGGTCGACGGACCTACAATTGAAGTGCCTTGTATCTTCCTTGTAAAAGGTGACGCAGAATAGAAGATTCCATCTTTCATCGCATCGGTAACCAGATTTGCGAGTCTCATGTTCGATTGGCTGTGCTCAAGTACATAGTGTGATGTGTAAGTAAATAAATAGTCAGGTGAGTGGGAGGGAAAGGTCGAAGAAATTAGAATATGAGTGGAAATCAAACCAAGGGTTAGTAAGTAGATAGGAAAGAAAATCGAAGTAAACAACCGTAAGGAGAGCTCACACATCGACATCCATCTTGACAGAGGCCTTATCCTCAGTCCGGCCTACACCATCCTCAGCCTCCCCTTCAACATCC
>JABCKH010000550.1:0-12427 GCA_018851285.1 Lyophyllum semitale | reverse complement strand
TCCACAGCCTCCACCCCCATCCTCTCCACCATCGCCCCCAACCCACCACCCCCACCCCCCGGCACCCCAAACTGCGCCGCAAAACCCTCCAGCACGTCTAGCACTTGCGCTCGGACACCCGCGTCGGGGATAACGCCTTCTAGGATCCTCATGTCTTCTTCCCTCCCCCCCTGTCCGGCTTGTCTCCCACCACGACCGCCTCGCCCAGTGGAAGTCCACACATCCTCCACCTCCACACCAGCGAAATACTCCTCATCATACCTCGTCACCACCCTCTCCTTCCCCTCCCCCTTCCCCTTGGGCGGCGGCACAGGATCACACGCCATCCCCCTCCCCGTCTCCTCCCTCACCTCCCTTGGTATAAACCCCACCAGCGACCGATGCGCGCTCTCCAGCACCGTTATATGTCTATACACCGAATATCTGGCGCCCTCGTCGTCCCGCAGGATCCGGAGGAGAGTCTGTCTGGGCTCCGGAATGGGCGAGGAGGAGGAGGGGAGGATGGAGGTGGGGAGGAAGGAGGGGGAGGGGGAGGAGGAGGGGGGAGGGAAGCTAAGGGTGGCGGTGGCGAGGAACCATGCGGCGTGCGTGGGGTGTTTCCAGAGCGTGGCGGAGCGCTGGGCGTAGAGGTGCGAGAGGGCGTGTAGCGCTGCTTCGGCCGGGGGGAGGGTACTGTATCAAGGGGTTGCGTGGTTAGTTTTCGCTTGCGAATAAGATGGGGAGAGAGGGCGGGGAGGAGAGAGGAAGGGAAGGGAAGGGGGAAGAGAAAGACGTACCCAGCCTCAGTCTCGATCCTACACTCCCTCCTCGCCCGGATATACACAGGGAGCGCCACATCAATCTTGTCCGCAAGCAGCGGGACGACAGTCGGGAACGCCCGCATCGCCTCAACAAGTGCGTCCGTGCTCGGCTCATGGTTCTGCATCCATCACTCCTCAGTATCCTGTACGACAAAGAAAGAAGAAAAAAACGAACCGCAGATTCCCCCTCCCCCTCCCCCCCGCGCAACGCCAACGCCCTCGCATACATCCACCCCGGCAACACACTCGGGTCCATCCCCCGCTCTCCCTCCTTCCCTTTAGCCACCCCGACCCGCTGTCTCCGTCTCGCGGCAAACAATACCCATAAATCAAGCAACCACGTCCCCATCCCGGCTTTGAGCGCGAGCACTTCTAGATGGAGGAGCGCACCGTGCGGGTCGCCCCAGGGGTCGAGCGCGTAGAGGAGGCGGGCGAATTCGAAGGCTGTGCGGGTGCAGCCGCGGCGTTGGAGGTCGCTGGTGGGGGTTTGAGTTAGTCGGTTGATCAGTTGGTTTGTGAAAGGGAAGAGGAAAGGAAAGTGGGAAGGAAAGCAGGGCGGAGAAGGAGGGGAGAAGGAAAGCAGGGAAGAAGGAGAGAAGGAAAGAAGGAAGAGGAGAAGAGAAGAAGGAACAGGGACTAACGCGATCTGTCGATGCAAAGCAAGGAAGAACGGCCTGTTCTCTACGCGCGCAAAGTCGAGGCGGTTCGTGCCGCTGGTGAATGTGAACGCGCCGATGAAGGCACGCTCGTATGCGAACAGGGCGCGGTCGACAAAATCTACCGCTTGTGCGTATTCTATGAACAACGGGGTCAGGACTAGGACTAGGGTACTGGGAGAGAGTGTGTGTGATGGGGGGACGGACCTTCACGGTGGCGGTAGACTTCAGCAAGCTGGAGGAGGTTATCAGCGTGCCACGGGAGCTTGCGCTGGACCTCCCACAGGGCGTCAGGGTCTGGATACAACATAATTTAAGTGAATTGGAAAGAGAGGGAGGGGTGAGAAGCGACGTACGCCCACTCATGACAGCCTGAATAAACAGCTTCGTCATACTCTTATACCGCTGACTATACTCCACCGTCCACCACTTCTCCTTCTCCCCCTCCTCCCCATTTGTCCCGAGGTTCGGCCTCTCCTCCTCCGTCAGCAGGCGTATCGACAGCCCCTCCCGCTGGCTGGCGGACCACCACCCGGGCTGCGGGCGCGTGAGGTGCGAGCGCTGGGCCAGGGCTCGGCGGGTGGATGGGCCAGCACCGGAGGTGGATGTGGTGGGTTTGTTCGCCTGTACGACCTTGGCGCCGAAGAATTTGCGCATCTCGGCGGTGGGGTCGAGGTGGGCGGGGGAGACGGCGAGGAGGGCGGAGAGGGTGTGCGTGGAGGAGGATGAACTGTTGGTGTTGGTGCTGGTGGTGGGTTGTTTTTGGAGGGAGGGGTACCTGGGCCGTAATTTAGGGTCGGTGGGTTCATGGTGGATAGACAGGGGAATAGACGCACTTGACGGAGAGCTCGGCGAGCGCCTGTTCGAGCTCGTCATCGCCCGCCTTTTTTTCCTTCGCCTTGGCCTTCTTCAGCGCCTTCTTTTCGTTCTTTGCACTAGGCGGCGTGGGCGGTACGGTGGCCTTTGTCGGCGCCGGTGTCTTTTTCTTCTTCTTCTACGCGTTGGTGAGCCAATCACGATTATTATTATTATCCTAGAACGAGTCAACACGGCAGACCTTGCGTGGCTTTGCAGGCTTCACTGACCCTTCTTCGCTCTCTTTATCAGATTCGATCTCCTCTGCTGCGAGGAACTGGGAAAGTTATAACATCGTAGTAGGTATGAATGAAATCTGACTCACATTCGAAAATACCGGCGCGGCCTTCTTCGGCATAGGTATATCTTCTTCGCTGGAGACATCGGCTTGTGAGGGGCCGCCGAGAGCCTGGAGCTCTTCGAGTTCTCGTTGCTGGCGTTTGTTGAGACGAGGAGGCATTTCCAGACGATGATGGAGGAGAAAGGAAATATCAGCGTGACTCATGTCACGTCTGCAATCGACAAATCTCCTTCCTGCTGCCAGCAACCCCCAGTCAAAATCAAGGCAGTACAGCGGACCATTGCCCATAACGACCTTTCTCCTGACTTCACGTCATCGAGGTTCGAACTTCCCATGATCGAGGACAGCGACGAGAAATGACCTTGCGACGGCGACAACAGGACTCTATCGTCGGTTCTACCTTCACCTCGTGCACCGGGGTTCGATTCCCAGGGAAGGATGTGCACGCTATTTGAGGAGAATTTTTTGTATAGGGCTCGTCAAGATGTACTCGGTGTGCTCACTATCTCCCTCAGTTGCAAATCGGTATACTGGATCGTTCTGACACAAAGCAGCCGTACGCATACGGAACTGGGCATTTCTAAATTCTGATAGTTTGTGATCTCGTTCCTAAGACTTTCTTCGTTCGTGATCATCTCGTATCAACTTAATCTCAGCATGGATCTCTATGACGAGGTGGCCATCAGTTCGACGACGGCGACACCAAGACTCTATCATCGGTTTTACCCACACCTTCCTTCATGGCAGACCTAGTTGGATCGTCGCTCGTGTGACGCACCTTCCATCGAGGCGTGGGTTCGATTCCCAAGGGAGGATGTTGAATTATTGTTTCCACTTTTATCAATATGGTTCTGGCTCACTATCTTCCTTAGTCGCAAAATCTGTACGTCACGTTATGACGGACGTGTATGAACCAGGATGCAGCGGCGAGTGCCCACTGCCCTAGGACTCTAACATCAGATCTCCCCTCACCTTCCCGCATGGCAGGCCTGGTAGATCATCAGTCATTTCAAACGCAATTTATCTGTCAAGGCCCGGGTTCGATTCCCCAAGGAAGGATTATATGGCAAGTGAGCAGTTTTGTTACCGCTGGGTTCGATTATTTGCTCGACGCTCGTGTGGTTATCTTGGTTCGTGGTCACCGTCCCTCCTCCATATACCATACTCCAAGTAGCGACTCCGACCTGTATTGCACGGGCGGTCTAGGTCTAGGATACTGCGACGGCGATGGCAAAGCTCTATTATTGGTTCTACCCTCACCTTCCCGCTTGGCAGGCCTGGTGTTTCGTTGACCATTTCGCGCACTTCATAACTCTACCAAAGCCCGGGTTCGATTCCCAAGGAAGGATGTCGGATGATCACAGCCAATTTTGTCCCTGTGAGTTCCGTGTATACACTGTATCTCCTTCAGTGATATTATCGCTTGCGCGTTCTGCCAGGTCCGCGTACGAAAATAGCTGTGAGCACACCAAAACATGACCTTCCTATATGGCAGGCCTAGTTGGATCGTCGAATCATCTCCCGCACTTCATAACTTCAATCCAGGCCCGGGTTCGAATCCCAACGAAAAATACATGAGTGGACCGAATGTATCATTTTTTCTCTATCACGAGCTCGGTAAATATGGTTGTTCTCTTCACTGTCTTCCTCACTTAAAATATCCATTATGACGGACGCGTATGAACCAGGGTCCGGTGGTGAGTGCCCTAAGACTCCATGATCGGTCGTCCTCTCACCTTCCCGCATGGCAGGCTTGGTAGATCATCAACTATTTCACACGTCATTTTCTTGTCAAGGCCCGGGTTCGATTCCCAAGGAAGGATGAGATGGTGCTTTCAGACTTTTGTCACCGCTGGGTTCGATTATTTTAACGCTCGACGCTGGTGTGATTATCTCGCTTCATGGCCACAGTCCCTCCTCTACAGCTATATACCATACTCCAACTGGAGAAGCGGCGACTCCGTCCTCCATTGCGTGTGCGCTCTATGTCTTAGGCTAGGACACCGGTATGCTAATTTGCGACGGCGACAGCACTGAGAAAGACTCTATCACCGGTTCTACCCTCACCTTCCTGCATGGCAGGCCTGGTGTTTCGTTCACCATTTCGCGTACTTCATAACTCTACCAAGGCCCGGGTTCACAGGTAGATAACAGTTTTTTTTGTCCCTACGACCTCGTCCATATTGGTTGTGCTCACCACCATCTTCCTTAGTCGCAAGTCTATACGGGCACGTTCAACTGACGAGTCCGCGTGCAAAGATAGCCGTAAGCGCAGCCAGACTCTATCATTAGTTCTACCCTCACCTTCCCGCATGGCAGGCCGGTCGAGTCACCATCGATTAGCCATCGAGGCCCGGGTTCGATTCCCAAGGGAAGGATCGCTGAGCGGACCGACTGTATAATTTATTTTTACGAGCTCCGTCAATAGTACGGTTTGCATAAAGAACTTACAGCTGTAAGCACATTAGACCTCTATCATCAGTTATACCCTCACCTTCCCACATGGCAGGCCTGGCGGATCATATGAATCCCTTCGAAAATCATTTAACCATCAAAGCCTGGGTTCAATTCCCAAGGAAGGTAGACATTGACCATCTTGAATTTTGTCACCGCTGAGTTTGATTGTTTTAACCTCGATGCTTGTGTGGTTGGTTATCTTGGTTCGTGGTCACAGTTTCTCCTCCGTATACCATAATCCAAGTGGCTAAATGGCAACTCCGACCTGTGTTGCATGGGCGCTCGAGGTCTAGGATGCCGGTACACTAAGTTGTGATGGCGACAAGACTGAGGAAGCTACTATCGATTTCACTCTCACCTTCCCGCTTGGCAGGCCTGGTGTTCCATTGTTCATTTAGTGCGCTTCATGACTTCCATCGAGGCCTGGGTTCGATTCCCAAGGAAGGATACCCACTGTTTACCAAACTCACTTTTGTTTCTACCAGCTCCGTCAATATGGTTGTGCTCACCTGTCTTCTTCCTTACTCGTAAACCAGTACAGGCGTGTTCTTCCGGGTATGCACAGAAAACACCTGTGACCCAACGGCCACATCATCCACCTGTGATCATTGATCATTTCGCGCACTACTGAGGCTCGGGTTCGAATCCCCAAGGAAGGATTTGATAGAAGCAGTCGACAATTTCGTCCTTACGGGCGCGTTAATACCGTCTTCAGTCATGGCTCATCAGCATAGTGCATTCTGCCTCTTGACACGAAGCACGGACCCCAAATTGTTCTCATCCCTGTGGTGTTTTGTTACCGCTGAGTTCGATTGTTTTAACCTTAACGCTTGTGTGGTTATCTTGCCAGTGGTTTGTGGTGGTAGTTTCTCCTTTATATAGCATACTTCAATTAGCACCGTCCTCTATTGCATTGCAAGACACCCAGTACTCTAGGTCTAGGACACCAGTACGATGGCGACAGCAACAACAAGAGTATCACCAGTTTCACCCTCACCTTCCCGCATGGCTGGCCTGGTATTATTCCATTGTTCATTTGGCACACTTCGTAACTTCCATTGAGGCCCGGGTTCGATTCCCATAGCCGGGAAATCCCAGACCTACTTTCTACTTTTATCCCTATGAGCTCGGTCAATACAGTTGTGCTCACCCATGTTCTTCAGCCGCAATATTTGTATTGCCCATTCTGACGGACACCCTATCGCTCTGTCTTCGGATCTACCTTCACTTTCCTGTATGGCAGGCCCGGTGGATCGTTGATCATGTCTTCATCAGTTCCACTGAAGCCTGGGTTCAATTCCCAGTTTCTTTTGTCCCTATGTCAAGACGGTGTGCTCGCTGTCTTCTCCCTCAACTCGCGAATCAGTACGAGCACGTTCTGACAGATACACATTCGAAACGGCTGTGATCTGTGAGCACCCTGGGGTCGTCCAGATGAACAGTGTGCTCACTGTCTCCATCAATAGTGAATCGGTATGGTAGCGGGTTCTAACGAAAAAACTGCATACACGCAGACACCAGTTCGACTCCAGTACGCTGTATATATATGTCGGTCCTGTTCACTGTTTTGTCACCAAAGAACAAGCCAAGATTCACTGCATGTTGACTCAGAGTATCACTCCCCAATGCTACGAAATCCCGAGGAGGAAATGTTCCCCGAACGCTTTTCGCTCTTCGCTCCTTGTACACACCGTACGGCCATATCTCAACGACTCTCTCAGACAACTCGCATGCCCGACTTCCTGAGAGCACGGACATGACCAAAATGATTGCACGTTCACCATATCGTAACAATCATGTCAGTACTGCTAATTCTGGGCGGAATTGAGCTTGAATAATCCTCACGCACCACACGATTTTGTGGTTCAAACTCCCGAGGTGATCTATGAAACTTGTCGTGCAAACTCTATACATAATAACCGTGAGCATGAGAGGCTGCGAACGCTCTTGCAGATGAAGTGAACCTCACACGCATCTTCGAGGACTCGTCGACAGACTTCAATGCATCCCTGATGGAATAGAGTGGACGACTACGGTAGATGTATCAGCCCCGTTGCCTACGGCCAACAAAGATAGTTCGAAACGTACCTGGTTCATCGATGGGTCGGATACAAGAAACCGCTGGGCGTCTTCGCCACGCCGCTCATCACCACACCGCCACCGCCCGCAGCTGAGAGTGTATTTACGTTGTTGGAGTTGAATTAAGATCGCTTTTCTGAGAGGCGAGGCAAGGTGGCCTTTCGGGAACCGGGATGGTGGGTGGGTTTGGATACAACGGGGCTTGAGCGCGTCCCAGGAAGACGGATATGCTACTCGTTAAGTCTGGGGTACGAATGAGTTCAACTGTATTGCAAAGGGAGGTGCGGTACATACAAGAGGCGCGAAAAGAGCGGATGCTTGAGGAGGCTTCAACTTCAGCCCGGCTTGGCCTCATGGGAGGGAATGAGAGTCTTCCTAGTAAGCAGACTATCGTAGCGCGTGTGGGTCAAACCTCGAGATCGAGCATGCACAACTAGAGTGAATCAGTCGCGCGACCTTCAGGACGAATAGCGGTAGAAAATCGCACCTTCGTTCCTTCACCTCTTCGCGCGATAGTCCCGCCCCACCATGTCTCTGTTAGGCAGCGGGATTGTCCGCCAGGCAGAACGTCCTGCAGAAGGTGGGTGAAGTTGACATTCGACGCGGGCGAGCATTCTGCAAGGCAAGGGTGTCGGAAGGTCCAGGTACGCGATATTAAGATCAGGAGTAGATACGGGAGCACTTCCATAGCAAAACATACAGGTGAGGGGGCGGCGTCTTAATCTGAAGTCGATAGCGGACGGCTGCTAATAGTGCGTCAGATGTGCTGCTATCTACACGGCCAGCGGTGTTATGACGCACCTGAGTCGTATAATTCCCTCATAACCGTAGTTCCTCGCCCATACCACTCATCATAAGGAAGTGCGCCAAGCAATTTTCCTACACTGTTTCAACGCATCAAGTCCGTCTACCAGGAACTGCGGCTAGTTTCAGACCGCATCTTTTGACCAACGTAACGACGCGGGTGTCGCAGGGCGCCTGTTGAAATTCGCGACAACGGAGATGGTCGGGCTCTACGAAGATGTGGTGTTCATCTATTATACAAAAAAACTGGTCGAGTTCCCACGGGGACAAACCTCAGAGTCAAAGACCCATACTCGGCAGGTCTTTCCCAGGCTCAAGAATAGGCTGAAAACGCGCACGGGTACACACTGCAGTCCTACTAACATTAGCGGCGACGAGCAGCACATTTTAATCGAACGCCCGTGCAGAGCATAGGCTGAAAACTTATATGCGCACGGGTACAAACTGAGACTCGAACGGGCTGAAAACCTATAGTACGCGCTGCAAGCTTCGGGCGACAAGCTGCACATTTAAACCTTGACCCCGTCGAACTTCGAAGGCCCGTGCAACGCACGGGTATCTGCTAGTCGCATTAGAATTTTGCTGCGTTCAAGGCCCGGTCCCGGACCGTTCTGTGTCCGGTTAACACGTGACAATGAAGACAATAGGCGGGCGATTTCTGATCTAGTGCATCCAAACGGTACGGTCCTTTCGTGGGACTACTGACACTCTGCGACGTCTGGACTTAGGTGGCAAGACTCGGACATCTTTTTCTGCTTATATTCATTACTCTTTCTGAAATCATGCTGTATGTGTGACAGTGTCAAGGGTTTGTGGCTTTTGCTGTTGTTCTGCGTCTTTCCGGCTCGTGTTACTGTAGAACACCGAGAGGGGACTTTGAAAAGGCGATGAATGATCTGGGGTGGGCGTTTCTGCCCCCTCTTCAATCCAAATGGGTTCTATCTTCACCTTCTTTCTCGCATGGCAAGCCTGATAAATCATCAACCATTTTCGCGCACTGCGTGTTAACGACGAGGACCGCGTTGATTTCCAAGGAAGGACATGGTAAGGTAATGGTAAAAATTTCGTTTCCACCCAGAGCTAATCAGCACACCATGCTGACTATTTCTTTCTCTCCCTTACGACGCGCTGTGATGGAACGAACGGTGCGCGTACGAAACAACCGTCCTACATTTCAGCGGAAGGGTCATTGGACGCTGTGATGATCCTGAACACCGGTTCGACTCCGGTACGCTGCGTGACCGATAGCGTGAGATGATTTACTTTCATTTTTGTGTAATAAGTTGCGCACCCCTTACGTCAGGGATTACTGTCGAACGATTCGCGCTGGAGTACCAGCTTTCTAGTTACGCGTTTCTTCTTCCCATCTAGACGGCCACACCCGTACCATCGGCTGTTCTGTGACCATCCCTGGTGTATCACCTCTCGTTTCGAGCACCAAGGCCTAGGTTCAATTGGGATAGCGGAATTTCTTTCTTTCTTTCTGTTTCTTGGAGGTGAAATGGGGAAACATGTAGTGCTTCTGTTCTGGTGGGTTCAAACAGTATGGTCGTTCTTCGCATCTTCGAATTCTTGGGGACCACTCATGTTGAAGTCCTGCCATGGGCAGATTCTCGCATGCTTCCCTTGACACGCGTGCAGTCCTTCTATGCCAATAGCCCTGTGGTGTACTGGTGCACACTGCCAAACCATGTCTGGATATTCTAATGGTTCACTAGGCAGAGGTCTCGTTCAAGTCGAGGACAGGACAATGAAACAGTTCTGGTAAAAACCTTTTATCTGCCTTGGCACCTCCTTCCGCGCCCCCCGCCATGGTAAATCCTCGCCCACAGATATATCAACAGGCGCTTTGCTGGTGTAATAGTTACACACTCTATCCATTTGCTGACACATGTGGCGGATGGAGTGGGAGGGACTTGTTCGACTCGAGTGCGGTGCGATTCGCTTGCAGGGTATTTTTCTTGTTGACGGTTTTTCTTCCGTATCGCCAGACTATACATATGTTCACGGCCTGCAGGCAGGAACCATGTCCACAGCCCCCGCCCTCTACTAGTACCTGCTTGACTACACTTTGAGGACTAGTGATCTCGAACAATAGCATCGAACTTCGAAATAGTCCAAAGCCCAGCTGATGTAACGGCAGCACACCCCGTATCTATCCCCACGGATCAGAAGTTATTCATAAGGAGGACTCGTTCGACTCGAGCGCAGGGCTTATCAATATCTTGGTGTATCTACTTTTGCTTGCCAGGATCTCAAAGACTGTACAACGGTTATGATCGAACACTTTTCGGAACGCCGTACACAGATCTGCCGCCCCAACTTACCACCGTCACCCGATCGACAATCGTCCAAACGCCTACGTATCGCGCAGTACATCACGACGCTCCTGTGCTCGCAGAACTTCCTCTCACACCAATTTGACCATTTTTTATCTCTACTCATCCTGATTCAATCTGGACTGTCAATGATGCAGGATGGATCATTAACTTTGGCAGAAAGTTCCGAAATTGGAGATTCCGCCCCGGCCCGGCAGTTCGACAAGCTCGTGTTTCCAGATCGGACGATTTGAATTTTGCGATGCGTTTTCGGATGACGACACCAATATTCTTTCCCTCAGCTTCCCGTATGGTGCGCCTGGTGGATCATTAAAAAATTGCTGTCTGCGTTCATCATCTAGGCTTGGGTTCGAATCTCGATTCCCGAGGAAGGAATATTACACTTCTATTACACATGGAAAGTCTGTAATCGCAATTCTTTCATCGCTATGGGCTTGTCAATGGTGCTCACCATCTCCCTCAGTCGTAAATCAGTATGACTTCTGCGTAAGAAACAGTTGCGAGTACTACGGACACAACCTGATTCTTTCTTAACCATCGATCGCGTCGGTGACCTTCTCCGTGACCACACTTTATCATCTCACATCGAACCCGAACTAGCGAAGTGGCTCTCTGTCTTATATTGGCCGTCCGAGTCTGGTTTGCCGCATTGCATAAGTACGCGTAGACTCGCAACCATTCGTTACATGAGAATACTCGATATCGACGTTAGACCGGTGACCGTTCCCTCTATGAGCAAGCGTATGCGATGGGCCTCTACTCTTTCCCCTTCTGACAACCCTATGGGTATGTGGGCTGTTCTTTCTCCATGCATCACGCGTCACGGGTGGCTGCATTTCAACGACTCTCTTTGTCAACTGGTTATGCTCGCCGTGGAAGCATGCATTTGAAAGCCGAGACGATATTGATAGTGACACGCTGGGTGCTGGGTCACCTGGTGTAGCAGAGTGTTTGCAAACAAATACGGTGCTACCGCACATCTTGTTTGCGACGATTACGGTAAGTCATAGGTCCCTGTTTGCAAACATCTGCTGTGACTACAGGGCCGATGTTTGCAAACATTCCGGTCATTACCACAACTTTTTTGTAAGTCTACTAGCCCCGCCCTGCCTTGACTTCCAAATCCAGCTGCCCCGCCACTCCTTCATCCGCTAATTGCTTATTTGGTCTATCTCAAGCGACTTTTTTAGCCGATAATCCCACGTCTCAATGTGGATGTTTTTACGCGGGGGCGCCATGCACAGCAGCCGTTTGCTCGTTAAGAGCCACGGCTTTCTCTATATTCTGCTGTGATAGAGTAACATAATATATACATAGTTATATATGGGTACGACAGGGCCTGCTATAACCGTAGACTAGCCACCCTGGTGGTACGCACGGCACTCGATGAACAGGTATATACAAGCGTTCATCGTTGCCGGCGGCCTTTCCTCTCTACGGCTGGGACATGGGCTCGACGCCGGTCCTGCACGGCCTACCCATGCACCCTCAATAGCTCCTGTCCAAAGAGCGCCTGCGATGGCATACGTCTTGGGGGTCAGGAGCGAAATGGAGCCCCGCGTGGCATAGGGCTGGGATAAGGCTCGGATGGGCCTGGCATTGGGTGAGTATGGGCAGGGCCAGCACTAGTGTCGTTGTCGGAAGTGTAGTCGCTGGGGAGAGGGCTTAACGGCGGCACCAGGTCGGCCATAGTTGTGCAGTGGGCTCCCTGGGTTGCCGATAGCGCAGGGCGCAGAATGTCCGCCATGGTGAACCGTAACAGACAAAGATGGTAGCTTAGAGGGTTATCTAGGAGGATGGGCGCAGTTAATCCATTCGTTCACTATCGGAGATGCTGTTGACGTACCAGATCGGCTCTCCCCAAACTGGGGTCTGCCCTCTTCGTTCTCCACCCCTCTGCTGCTCATGTGTGACAGTATTGCAGAACAACAGCCTCTGGGGCTGGTCTTCGTTAAACGCAGGGCGTTATTAGGTGTGGATGCAGGTGAGCATGGTGGTGGTGGTGAGAGAGAGACGATGATGCGCTGTCAAAGTTGACGCCCAATGGTGTTGCCAAACAAACTCCTCATCGCCATTGATGGCGCCGCGTGCAGCGTGCAGGACCGCGAGCGCGAGCGGTGGCGATGGATAGGACAC
>JABCKH010000549.1:0-12480 GCA_018851285.1 Lyophyllum semitale | reverse complement strand
CGCTTTTCCTCGGAACGTGTGGTAAGATGGTGTTTTCTTTTTTCAGATGCTGTGATTCTCAATAAGCGCAACCCAGTGTATGGTAACATGAACATCACAGAAATTTCGGCGAAACTGTAATGGTTTATAAGGGTTTATAATGTAAATAATGTTGGGAACGGGAGGAAGGCTTGGAGGGTGCTAGATAAAGCCTTTTAAATACCGGTTTGGTTGCTAAATATAAACATATACGAAAGTATTATGGTAATTGCTATGCCCACAACCTCAAATACGATGGTTGACGTTGGGCAACATCTTCAACACTAAGAAGGATTCCAAATCCTACAAAGTGAGGAATCAATTATAACATTGGGTAGGGTATGCAGGTTTTACCCATTATGTCACACTTACACCTCTGACAAAAGCTACCATGGCTTGGAAAGCATCATATGCGCTCCAAGGAATGCGGCAGCAACAATTATAACAAAAGCATATAATGCCCGGTTGTGAAGTCAGAAGCAAAAACTTATTTAGTTGCGGAAGACCTGGTAAATGTTTGAATGACCGCAGGTTCTTGACAAAGTGCACAGGAATTACAGAGATGAAGGGCATCTAAAACATAGATAGTTGTGGGCAATATTTCTAACAGCGGCACAGTACTGAGAACGATAAATATACCTTCGGACAAAGGGTGATCAGTGTAGCGTTTGAAGAATCAATCATCTCTACCAAGAAGCCATGCCTTGTGAAGCAGGTAAAGAACTTAGGAATTAGGAAGGAGAGCGACGTCCTCAAGAGAGATCTGCCTTGCAGAAAGGGATAATATTTGTCAATAAGAGCCACTTTAGGGGCCGGGAAATGAACACAGGGCTTGTGGAGGAGTGCTAAACACTGTAGCTTAGAGGTACCTGACAGCAATGGCAAAGGACATCGAACATGCGAAAATAGCAAAAGTCTGCAGGGAAAATGTACCTTCGGACAAAGGGCAATCAGTGCGGCCTTTGAAGAAGCAATCATCTCTGCCAAGAAGCCACGCCTTGTGAAGCAGGCAAAGAACTTAGGAATTAGGAAGGAGAGCGACGTTCTCAAGAGAGATCTGCCTTGCAGAAAGGGATAATATCTATCAATAAGAGCCATTTTAGGGGCCAAGAAATGAACACAGGGCTTGTGGAGGAGTGCTAAACACTGTAGCTTAGAGGTACCTGACAGCAATGGCAAAGGACATTGAACATGCGAAAATAGCAAAAGTCTGTAGGGAAGATGTACTTTTGAACAAATGGTAATCGGTGTGGCATTTGAATAAGCAATCATTTCCGCCAAGAAGCCACGCCTTGTGAAGGAGGTAAAAAGCTTGGGAAGGAAAGCGACGTCCTCAAAGGAGATCCGTATTGGAGAAAGAAATAAGATTTATCAATGAGAGAGTTGTAGATCATAACACCGCCAGGTATGAAAGACCTGGTCAGACTTGGGGAGATAGATAACCTCTGCAAAGAAGATGCAGGCTTGGCATGATGAGCAAGCTTTGTGGGCTGGAGATACAGTTCTCAAAGCTACAACAGGTAACAGAATTGGGATTTCTTGGACGACAGATGTGATTTCTCAAGAAGAAACACCGTGGAAGGGTATAGAAGACTTAGAAACGCTGTAACGGGCCAGCGACTAGCAGAGCTTGGATAGCTTGTTATACTGATAATGAAATTTCATACATGTTGTGACGAATACATGATGTACAAGGTATGCTACGGTATGGAAAACATGCAGAATAAGTCAGGTAGAGCGGTTGTTCTGGAGCGCTTTCAATGCTGCACGCTTCGCTTTGATCCGGGCTAAAGCGCTATTCTTGCTCACGGTCCGTCGTGCTAGGTGACTAGGGAAAACTTGCCTGCAATGCTGCGTAAGATGCATAGCTGTGGCAACACGGGAATGCAAACCTGTTCCACCACGAGAGAAGCTTGCTGACCTCCTCTTCCTCGTCTTCATCATTCAACAATCTCAAAATGGAGTTGTAGAAGCGTTCAGAATCAGTTGTATGGTCTGATCTAGAAAACGTAGGGGAAGAGCTGAGGGAAAACCGGACCTGTGCCGATAAGAACTGCTCAGTTGGGTGAATTTCAACTCGATAAGATCTACCTGTGTCGCAATATATGCAAGAGATGCACAAGTCACGGACGTCATGCCATGAAGTCGGGCATTACCGCACCGCGTGGCTTTCGTTTCTTTGTCAACGGAACTGGGGGACGTGAATATATACTTGTAGGCCTGCAAATAAAATATGAATTTCAGGACAGATTTCTGATGTGATTGGACTGCTGATGAACCTTTACAAGCAGAGAGCTTCGCAGAAGCCCATTCCAAGGATCTTCTGGGTCATAGTTGTACCCTTGATAGATAAAAACCGGCCACTCGTCACCAGGGATAACCATCTCCCCTGATCTCAACTTTTCCTTCACTCTACCCCCCACCGCCAGTCAGCTTCCTGAATCATTTTTTAAATTGCCAAGACTCACTCAGTATTGGACCAATCAAGCCCAGCTGGACATAAAAGCGCACCAGTGCAGTCATGATGGAACCCGCGATTGATTTTGACATTTCGATGCAAAGGAGGATCCAGCACCTGTCCATGCGGAGTGATCCAATCAAGTATAGCACCCTTGAGGCTTTTCGTGTCGTCAGAGCGAGAATTGTTCGCTCCTTTCTGTATCTAAAAAGAGATGAGCACGTTCAATATAAAACATACATTGTCAAAAGCATACGAGGTCGGCTATATGTATGACGTCCTCATCTGAGGCTTGGGAGATACGATTATCAAGGTTTGGGACCATTTGCAAGAGCTGTCTGAAAACTTGCATCTCTTGTCGGTCCCTGTCGATTTTGGAGTCACAATGACGCGATATCCAAATATATTAGACTTACTCATCCGACATGGCCTCTTCAAGCGTGGCGTCATCATGCAGATCGGCTGCCCGTATGATGGCGTTGTTGATAAGAGTATGGATACGACAGAGTGCATGTACAGTCCTGCCAAAATGTCGGCCATGATGCACCAATGGATCTGTTAGAGACCTTACCGACTGAAATCAGAACCGATGAGCAGACGACAGAGATCCAAGAAGACTTACGGTTTTTTTCTGGGCCCAAACTGCAGCGCATGGTCAAGATTTTGACGGTCGTGTGCACTAGGGGGGTCATTTTCATCGCGGTCTCTAGGCATAGAAGGCTCGTTGTGTGAAAATGATAATCTAGGTTGCAGACAAGAGGGGTTGCTTTCGTCACCTGAAGGAGACTTTAAATACCGTTCGAGGTCTCTGACATCATAATCATAAAGCTCAACCGCAGCAGAAGCTGCGGCTGGGTTGTCAGGTTTAAGAGATGGTCGTACTCCTCACAGCATTGTTCTATAGTTCAATCTTGGTTAGTTCTTCGGGAGGAACAAAGCAGGATACGAAGCGCAGCAAGTTTTGATAGTTCAAGGATAGAATCAGAAAATTGTGGCTGACATGGGAGCGGAGTGGCGAATGAAATGGAGACGCTGTGATCAATGGAGCTTTGACTGTCATATTCACCCCATTCTGGCACCCGGGGCAAAGGGGGACCCAGGGGATGTTGGACGATGACCAGCAAGGCGTAATGGATAGCGAGACTGATGGAATTATTCAAAACGGCTGAATAAACAACAGCCCCAGTTCGGAAGCATCAAAGAAGGTTGGGCTAGCTGTATAGCCCGCGAATGATCATGAGCAGCCCCTTCTCATGGGCAGAATAATTCAGCTTGGAAGCCCAAGTGATGGTCCCCAGCATCGGGGTCTACCTTGACGGCCTCGATATTCAATATATTCCTCGTTGTTAATCAAAACACGAGCCATCTGACTCACCGTCCGCAGCTCCTAACCAAGCCATACACCTAGCCGTCGCGGCAATGATAAGCATATTTTCTGTTCGACGTAACCAGATTGGCTGTTGAAAAGGCGCGACTCGCTGAAGAGCGAACATGGCAAATAAGTTATGAGCATAGAAAGGAAAATTGCGCCACTCACTGCCTCGCCACTCTGTGAAATAACCGAAGCGAGCAGAGAATGGGGGGAAGTTTGAGCACGGCACAGACTTGACGTGGGTGCGGTGGATGCGGCAGCATCTGAGCCTATTCCCGCCACCGCATCGGTGTGCATCGAGTTTCCATTACATTCGAGTATCCTCCGCTCCCATAAAGGTCTGTGTATCTGTTCCCGCGCATGCTGGGGCATCTGTCCTGGTGAAACAAGGAGTCGACGGGCTCGCACTCATTTTACCTATCACGCACGTCGAGCTCAGAGGCGGCGCTCGGTATGAGTAGCTGCGGGATCTCCTGGTCCATTACCTTCCTGACGACCGGCCGTCCGCACATGCATACGGCGTCTGACTCGCCCTGCGAGCCTGGAGCGAATGAGGGGCATGATGCGAGCGTGAGCTTGAAAATGGACAACTCGGCGGAATCATACGCGTCAAACGAAGCAGCTGAGAAGGAGACCTCGTGGGGCTGTTGTCGCCCGGCCCGTGGACGTCACTGTAGCACCGGGGGAACATGCTCTTGTCGGTGTACTTACTACTGCCATGGATCATGCCTTGGCTCGAGCTTGTCTTCGTGGTCGCAATGTCGGTGTGTTCATATGTTCAATACCCCTGTGGCACCCTGGTAAGCGATCTCATCTCTGTGTACCCTTGCTCCCGCTCATCGCCCGGCCTGGGGAGCACATCCGTTAGGACCCGAACTCCGTCCCGCCTTACCCTGAGTTCAGCAAAGACAACTATGCCCCCCCTATTTTAGCAGGCATTGCGAAAGAGAAAAAGAAGGCGCCCCACAAACTCGAGCGTCTTTAGCAGCTCCACGGCCGCTGATTGCTGTGCCCACACCTGCAGGGATCGGCATTCGACCTCCCGCATCTTTTGTGGTCGAGGATGTTTCAGGCGTGGGCATGACGGGTGTCGGCGCAGTGATATGAGATCAACTACACACCTACAGGGGTTATGCCGAAACGGGCAGAGGACCTGAGTGAAGATGTCAAATGTGTAGAACGAGGTGAGCATTATGCCGGCGAAGAAACGCGGTGTACTGGGTGGATTCGGATGACCGCAGGGAACCAAGCACTCCCACAGGAGCGGAGGATGCTGGATAGTATGGCACAAACGGTCTCTGGGCGGTCTCGGCTCTGAGGTTGGGGTAGATCTGGAGAGCAAAAGGACATCTTCAATCATGAGCTCAAAGTCGGGAACGAGCTTGGCTTTGACGCCGTCTAGGGTGCGCAGGGTGACAGGCGATGATGTGATTCGTGGATGCAGCGTTCACGTGCTTGTAGAAGTGGGCCGAGGGCTTGGGATTATATGGTTGATGGCCCACTTGACGGTTGGGCTGGGTTGAATGCTAAAGGTGATCTGCTCATTCTCTGGGCTGGCGGAGGTCAGTGGCGTGGTTGGCCGTGAAGTCATGGGCCATAGGGAGCTCCGAAAATTAGGGTCTAGGATTTTCATGATGAAGAAACCGTCAAGACACATCACTCTTTCTCGTTGCCTCCTTCGTCACCCTTGCATTTGTGTGGCGTTTCGATTTCGTATTTCGTATTATCGCTGTCTCCGTCACAAGGTTGGAAGACATTGGTCGGGGCATAACGGTCAGCAACACGCCGTGTGTATCCAAGTCACCGAGGTGTAGGGCTCTGGGGGTGTTTGTAGAGGCTGCTGCAACTGCGTGGGCTGAATAATGACCTGACATTACGTGGCGGAAACAAGCGTACCGAAGCAGGTTTCATACGTGAGCTTCGGCGTGCGGCCCTCTGCATCGGAATCAGGTGGTTATTCGCCTCCAGACAACAGGCCAGGCGCAGGCAGTTGTTGGAAATGGACGCGTTCGTGATCCTCCGAGTCATCTTTCCACAAACACAGCATGGAAATTTCACTCACACACCTTCCAGTGGAATCCAAATCTCTGAAGGATTAGGAGTACCTGCAGAGTGGACTCACAATCTTCTCTGTAATATTTCCGCAACGCATAGAGATGAGAAACCGCCGTGACAACTTAAGACGCTCAGGCTCAATCGCTCAACCACAATTTACACAGCGGCCCTATGATTATCTACATCGGTCGCTTATCAGGGCCGTGGCTCATCAGAATTATCAGATGGCCTTCCAGGCTTATTAATACGGTGTTGAGAGAGACCTTAATTTGAAGATGACAAGCTCGCTGTCTTCTAATGATGAGCAGAGGCAACTGAGAGCACATTGATGTACTTGCATGGGTACAGACTGCAAATCCTTGTAACCTTGGGAGACAAGCCAACACAACCAACCACGAACTGTCCCTGAAGGTCTGTGCAACACAATCTGCTAGTTCTCATAATGAGACAACCCCAAACATATCGTCCCAGGCTTCCAGTAGATCAGACCCTACGGATTCAATACCCGAGGATGCGTCGTCTGAGTTATCGAAATATACCATGTCGTCCTCACTTAGGTCATCCTCCTCCTCCTCCCCATCCTCTTCGTCAAGTCCTTTGAGATTCTCGAATACTTGCATTGATGGCATTGAAATGTTTTCCGCGTGAAGTTCAGTCTCGTCGTCATCAGCTTCCTCTATTGAAAGCTGTGCGAAAACTTGTTTGTCGACATACAGATGGCCGATACCAAGTCCCCAATGGAAGCGCATGACCATGTCTCGGTCAACGAACCTGATCATGGAGTAAATTCTGGTCAATTGGCTGAGATTAGATACGATGAATACCCACCGATTAAGAAAGTAATTGGACCAGTCATCACCATCAAGAGCGAGACTTGAGAAACCACCCTCATCCAAGTGGGTTTTGCCTTTGGAGAATGCTGGCACAATATGACAGCCGCGCAGTACATCAGCTGGGTCCACAAATCCGAAAGACAATTCGTCTGTCACGGGTGGAAAACGAAGAGAATCAAGCCTCAAGGCGTCCCACCCAGCAGGATAGTCTTCATCAATCACAAACCATCGCACCCATAAAAACTCCAGTCGATGAGGTTGGTAGTCCACGTTGCCTTCACCAATGTAGATAATGTTCGCATGGTAGATGCCAAGTACTCTTGCATACCAGAACGGATGTTCGTTGTTATGGCCATTTGTGAAGTTAGGGTTCAAAACCATGATGTCACGATGAGAAGTTCCAACATGGATCACGTCTTCGCCACGTCGAAGGTCGTATGTGGTATAGTTGAGGCAGATTATTTTATGGCGATATATTCGGTCATGCTTCAGAAGCACGCCATGCCATAGAGGATTCACGTCGTTATCTTGAGCTGCCTTGTAGTCAACAGCACGGCCAGTCAAACATGATTTGATATGCGGCAGTAGATGTCGTTTCAACTTGGGGATGAAGTCCTGAGCAAGACTGGTCAGTTACTTGTTGGAACTTGTTGGAGATCTTAATGAGCGCGCTTTCCCACCTCGAATGCAGGATCGTCAGCATTAGCTTTCACAAAAAGCCCTAGATTCTCTGGAAAGTTTTCGGTTTTGCCGATAAAGTGGTGCATTTCTGGGGTCACACATCCATCTTCATCGCAATTATTTCCTCCTCTTTTGCCTGGGTTACGGTTCCTTATCCGACGGATACGCGCTTGACGTCGTTCAATCCTGGCCATCTGACATACAAACTGTCGTCGATCAGTCCTGGAGTAACGAGCTTTCACAGTGCGGTGTTCCAGTTCTCCCTATAGAAATTCTTCACTAATGCGATCAATGAGAGCAGGGTCACTTACGGGCTCAGTGCTGTAGGAATCTGTCGTGCCATATCTTCGGATGCATTCAACATAGTCGCCGATGGCATGGTACTTGTACGTGTTGAGATTAAGGGCCTTCGTCCTCCTTGTTGTTTTGGGAGCTTCCACCTTATTGGTTGACTCTGCAGTCTTAGAAGCCTTCTTAGAAGAAGCCTTCTTTGACTGGCGTCGTACTCGAGCTGCAGCCTCGCGTGGAAGTTCACGAGTCGCGAAGGCAGGACACACGACGTCCTTGAAGTTACGAAACTTGACCCCCAATGTGGATGTGACCTCGTCCATGACCTGAAGTGTTTGTTCGGTGTGCATTCTGAGCTTGGCCAAGCCATGCCAGTGAGCTGAAATGAACAAAATATCCATGATGGCCTTGTTAAACGGCTCAGGGAACAGGCCATCGAACACAGGGATGGCGCACTGGTGGCAGGTCGAGTGAGCTTCCAGAAGACAGTAAGACGATCAAATCTTACTTGTAGAAGGTCTTCATAATCCCGAGCAGCCAGTTTCTTTAACTCCGAGCAGTTTGAGGCGAATTTTCGAATGGTATCTCTACCAAATGTAGGGATATGTCGAAAGCTATGCCCTGATTTAGAAGACAGCTTAAGTCAGCGTAATATAATCTCACCGAAGATCCAGCTCGTTAACAAGTGCTTCGTTATAGGCATGCAGCATCCGAAGAAGATGGATGAAGAGTGCCTTCCAAACACCAAGCTCAAATTCATGCATCAGATCAACGACTAACATTGAGAAGTAGTTGAAGCCGTGTGGCTCCAATTTGGCTGAGAATGCGTTCTGTAAACCAGAGTAAGATCAGTACTGAATACTAGTTGTGCTTCCGTTGACTTGCACTTACTGACACCGGTACCCAAGATTCCTCTTTGAGGAAGTATTCGACCACCTTGCTATTGATCGCGTAGTTTGTCTCGTATATGATGCGTCTCGCAGCCTCAACTTTTATCTGCCGCTGCCTATTGTCCACGCGACGAAGAGAGGTGCGTTGCTTCGTATCCAGTCGCATGCCCATGTTTCTGAACTTGGACTTCAGGATGGTGCATCTAGGACAGGGGCAGTGCCCTCGGTTGTGAATTGAAGCCAGGAGAATCCTACGCCGTGGTTAGCACTGAGGCCGTCATAAGGGGCAGTATGAACTGACTTCTCAGGATAATCTGCCGAATATGTAAATATCCGCGGGTAGAACCTCCTTGTAATGCCATCCCAACATTCGATGACGATCCCATGTTCGAAAGCTTCAATGAATTCAGCATCCAGCATTATCCTCCACTGCGCGTGAAATGCCTCCCTGCGGCAATGTGTCATGAAAACCTTATTAGGCCCCTTGCCACCTGTGTGTTGAGAAGCAAAGTCCTTGAAGGAGTCAGAAAGCTAAAATCCAGTCTGATGTTACCCCGGAGCTCATGAAGATAAGGCTGACCGACGTACTGTCTGAAAATAAGCCAGATGGCTGCAAAAATTACCAGATGGCTTGCAGCGAAGGTACTTGGATTCATTTCCGAAGAACAGGTACAACGGCCAGAGTTTTGCATTCCCAAATGACGTAAGGTGAGTGGAATCCGACCAGAACATGAGCGCGACGACACAGCGGGGCAGGTCGCAATCTGGCTCCGCCGGAGAGTTTTGGAGTTCATAATGCGCATCTCGGAACGCAGGGGACGTGTAGAGTTCTCCGTAAACAAGGACATCCTCACCGTCTGGAGTGGGTTTCCATGCAAGCTCATAGGGCTCAAAGTGGAACCGTTTGGTGTGGTAGGGATCGGCGGTTTCATGGTCTAGTTTTTCCTTTATGACTTCGATGATGGAGCGATGATAGAGGTCCCCAACAATCTCTTGCCGGGTGCCTTTGTCTTTCATCCGGTGATGAAATGGAACGTCTATGGTGATGTTGGTTCTCTTCCATCCAGCATCGCAATCCTCCCATTCGTTCTCATTCACTGGGTTCGAATCGTGATCAAAATCATTGGCACCAAGGCGCTTGTTGATGTCAGACCATTTGGTGCCACGGATATCGTCTGCAGAGAAATTGGGATCTGAGACGATGTCCACAAGCTCTTTGAAGCTATGCTGGGATTTTCTTGCACCGTTATTCCAGTACCACGACCCTAGAAGAAACGAACTCTCATTGGGATATGGACTGAAGGATGACCCATTCCCAGCAGGCAAAGTATGGCTGCGAGGCAAGTGTGGGTTTGGAAATGTTTGAGAAGAATCATAAAGATCATCAATGGTTGTATAAGCGTCTGGATCATGAGAGGGTAGGTCCACATTGTAATATGTGCGGGAGAGGCCGAATAGACCAAGAGATGATTTGAAGTATTTGAGGACACGAGATGATGAAGAACTGGGCTGGGGAGCGTTCTGGGGAGGAGGAACCTCTGCAGATGAACACAAATGAGCATAGGGTCACGAAAACAATGAGAAGTATATGCCACCTTCGTGCAATGAAGGAAGTGGTGGAGGAGCCTGGGGGATGATGTCTCGATATCTTTCGGGAAGTTGGACATCTTGTTGGCGCCTGCGTCGTTCTGCGAGGGGTCTGTGATCGTATTCCAAAGCCATCTCCGGTATTTCATCTTCCGTTGTGACCTGTGTTGAATATATTGTTGATGGATGGCGAGGAGTAAAAGCTAGCAAGCACAAACCTCTAATTGAGAAAGGCAAGATGCCGTCAAAGATTGCTGGGATGCTGGGACCGCAGGCAACTCTGCTTCACTTGTAAGCTATGATCAGGACTAATGAGGATTATAATGCCAGATGCAATGCATGTGACCTACATTAACTTCCGTTTGGGGACAATTTCGGGTGGAGGATTCACTGGATGTAGGGAGCGTGTCCAGACGACGTCTTTTCATTCTACCCAAGAGTTTATCTCGAGTGGTTGAGAGAGCTGATCTTACCCTCTTTCGGAGGGACTGACATGAGCGTGAGTGGTAGTTGAGTGCTCCTGTGTTCACGAATGACCTGGAGCAGTGGGGGCAAATGGTACCTGGGTCCATAGAGCACCTTGAAAATTTCAGTTTCGAGGGCTATTAAGCTTCCCTGCCTTGGGTAGACACATCGCTTGTCGTTGTCAGTCACATAGCTTGCATGAGAGGCAGTTAAGCCCCAATCAATCAAACAGTAGTCATGTTCTCCGACACGGAGTCCGCAGTTATTTTATAGCTACGCAGGGATATCAACAGGCTTACGGATCACACAATCAAGGAGTTCTTACCGACCAGCGACCACACAGCAACTCCATTCATTCTATTTAAGATACTGTGAGCTCGTTCAGATCCCCTAACCATGCAAGCTAACCTGAATGAACCTACAAGCATAATGCGGCAGTCCACTCCTCCAGTACCAACCATTTTGTGGCGCGCTCCCTCACGAAGACCTGACGGGAGAATGCCAATCCCTCCCCGCAATGAACCCATGCTCTACATCCCTTCATCAACCTTGCCAAGCCCGTCTAGCATGGAGGCGCCACCTATGCTCAAGATAAGCGAGGTCCCGGGGGCTATGGGACATCACAATTATTGTGACTTCGATGGGGAGTTGATGCTGGCACCAGCGGTGGGCATACAGGCCGGGTCGACGCTTGGATTGGATTCGAAAGGCCTTGTGTCTACCACGGTAATCAGCTTACACCTGGATATGTTTTCTCCTCATGGACTGACTGGGGTGCAGGTAATCGATGCAACTTCAAAGAACAAAGCAAAGCAAAACGGTTCCGATGAGTCTGACGCAAAAGTCGTCAAGACTCCACGCAGTCTCCAGGCTAGGCCAAGAAGTGTGAAGCCACCTAAGAACGGCACAAAGAAGAAAGGACGCAGGCGGTTTCATCAGCCCAAGGCTGAGAAGATGATCAACAGGCATCATATGGAGGATCTCAGGATGGGTAGGGACTAGCCTCGCAACATGATCGCTATTCACATGGCGGTGTGGCACATATCTAGGAAACTCAAACTTCTGTAATAAGATTGAGAAGATGAAATGATTAAATGATTAGAACATTGAGCTAAGAGTTAAGTACCTATTGTAGTTGACTTTCATGGTGTTGACGGATATGCCGCGCTCGGCGAGATCAGCAAGCTGTCAACAGCCAAGATGCCATAAAATCCATGGATCTTCGGGTGCTTTACGATGTTTGGCGTCCAAATTTTCGGCGACGACGACCATGACGACCTGTTGCATCCAAAGTGAATTTGGGTGAATTCAGGCAACCTCGCCCTTGTTAACATGCGGATGGGAGGGAAAGCTGGTGGTAAAGCTTATGGTGTCCATTGTTGAATGAATATTGTCGTATGAAGTTAAGCAGTAAAGGCCTGTGAAACAGGGATATAGCTGCACAAGCATCAACGGAAGTGGGTGAAGTAACTTGCTCACAACATGCAAAGCCACAACGTCTGCGCAGAAGGGCGTCCTTGGTGAATCGGGAAAGAAACTGGCGGCAGAGGACTCTCTGTGGCTAAATTTGTACCGTGAATGACTGGGAAGATGTCACGGAGTGGCGTGGGGAGCATCAAGTCCTGATCGGAGGGTCTTGCTAAGGTGGCGGAAGGTGAGGAAGCGGGGCAAGCCTGTGCAGGCAGCGGTGACGGCGACGGCAATGGCAATGAGTCGGACCCGGCTTCGTGGATCTGAGCGATTGTAGGTGCAGCAATAGCCACGTTCAAAGTTGAGCCAAGACCGCCGTGGTTGCGGTTGTGGCTCATCACCTGACCATATTTTCAGTCTCCG
>JABCKH010000548.1:0-12493 GCA_018851285.1 Lyophyllum semitale | reverse complement strand
TAAAATTTGTCCCTCTTCTTGGAACGAAGCCAAGTACAGTGATTTTATTTTATTTAACTCAATTGTCTGTCCGATTTTCGATCCTCACGAGTGACAGTCGCCCCTATTTCGCTCGCAACTTGTGAAATACACGTGAGGGCGTTCACATTGTAAAGTTCGACCTCTCTGCGCGTGAACCGCATTGATGAATCAGCGGTAGAGACGGCTCAGCTCAACGTGCAACGTTGGGGGAGGAGCTAAAGAAGGTTGTCAGAACGAAAAGAAGAAGTACAAAGTCAAGGCCATCCACAAATCCACGTTACGGCGACAGGCACGAGTAAATGGTGCTAAACTTGTAAGGCCACATGGGGCAGGCATCGGCCAAACGACGAACCTTGTCAAATAAAGGCTTGCAAAAGTCAGCAAATCAGGAAGGTGCTGAATATATGATATGCACACGCTCAGTAACCCGGTGCACGAGCTCAGAGACTCACGTTCGATCGTACGATATGTATTTCGCTTTGGAAAAAAAACATGGGTGGGTCAATGGAAAGGTCTTACCAGGGTTCGAACCTGGGTTCCGAGAATTTTCGTCGCGATCCGATCGACGACGACGATCAAAATCTCGAGTGATAACCACTACACTATAAGACCATTAGTAGCCTGCGTGGCTTAACGAATTACAAGAGTTCTAGCCTGGATTAAGGAACAGGCTTGAAACTGGATTAGCCCAAGTATCCCGCGTTTGAAATAGAGACTCCTTGTTTATTCAACGGCAACAACTAGCCTACGACTGCAGATACAACCTCCCCTCAAAACCCTTCAACAAAACCCTATCAACGATCGTATCCACCTCCTGCGCCTCACGATGGTAATTCCCAAGGACGAGCTTGAAAGCGCTCCAATCGCGCTCAGAGCCCAGCACAAACGGAACCTCATCCTCCTTGAAGTTGAGAAGCACAAGCGCAGTGGTATTCCCCAGCGAACGGGTGTACGCAAAGACTTGTTCGTTATCCGAAGCGATGTCGACAAAGTCGCCGTAGATCTGGTTGGGGACGTGATGGTAAGCAAAGTATCCGAATAGAAGGATAAGGACGTACGAGGACTTCATGGGTCTTGCGTACTTGAAGAGCTCGTTTCCAAAAGCTACGGACGCTGTCCTCGTCATTGACTTGTGCGGCGGCATTCCACACCTCATAGTCATCGTTGACTCGCATCCACGGTGTTCCGGTCGTAAACCCAGCATGTGCCGTCGCGTCCCACTGAATCTCGAATCAGCAACATATCACGCGATACGGAGGTGCGATGCGATGGTCCGCACCTGCATAGGAACACGCGCATGGTCCCTCGCCTTGCGCTGAAACCCATCCAGCACATCCGCCATATCAACCTCTGCACCATCCGCCGCCTCCCTCCGTTCCTTAAGCACCCTGCATACCACTTGAGCACCACACTCAAAAATGCGTAAAACAACGCACTTGTTCCAATAATTCTGCGACGCAACGTCTTTATACTCCTCAATCCCCCACGACCTCGGGAAGTTCTTCAACCCCAACTCCTGGCCTTGGTACACATACTGCGTCCCGCCCAGCGTACTCTCCAGCATCGCCAACATCTTCGCAGAACACGCCCGCCATTCGTCCGAATCGTTCCCGAATCGCGAGACAGCTCGGGAATGGTCATGGTTCTCAATGAATATCCTAAAAAAAACAAAATTTAGTTCGTCAGTTCGAATTCGCCCCAACGATCCCGCCCCAGGACCACACTCACGCATTCCAAAACCCCTCCGCACGTTCGAACCCCTGCCACCGCCCCACGATCTCCCTAAACTCCGACACCCTCCAGTCCCTATGGACGAGCGGCTTGTGCCGGCCGCCGAGCGGCGAGTCGAGGTCCATGAGCTCGAAATGGAAGACCATGTTCAGCTCCTTGTTGCCGGGCAGGACGTACGCCGCGAGCTGCGCGGCGTCGTGGGTGAACGGTGTCTCGCCCACCGTTATCAGGTCGTGCGCTGCGGGGAAGGGGCGGGGGGGTAAGAAAGATGGGGGTAAGTATATGTAGAGGTGTGTCGCTCGCCTGATAGGACCTTTTGGTTCATTTCCTTGATGTACTCGTGCACCCTCGGTCTATATGATGATTTTCCTCAGCTCCAATGTCCAACTTTTTTTTCTTTTCGATCCGGGATGTGACACGCACCCGTTCGCGAAGAGCGTACTCGCGAGCTGGTATTCCTGACCCGGATCCGTAATCGGTGCATCAGGGAGTCCCTCGGCCTTCGAGATCAGGTTGATCACATCCATCTGCCGGGTGGGGGGAATTGGGATCAGTTAAATGCACACAGGGCAGGCCGGAGCAAGGGTGACGTACCCGGAACCCATCGCACCCTCTCCCGATCCAAAAACGCATGAGCTCCCATACGGCCTGGCGCACGTCGGGGTTGTCCCAGTTGAGGTCGGGCTGCTTCGCTACGTAGAGATGGAGGTAGTATTCTTCCGTGCTCTCGTCGTAGTCCCATGCGGAGCCTTCATATACCCGCGTTGATATTAGTACGGAGCACAAGGAAATCGGCCGCAGAGAACACACCTTGGAAAACGGATCGCCAGTTGTTGGGTGGGTGCCGCTGCCCCAAGGCGTCGAATTTGGGCGGACGCCAGATGTACCAGTCGCGTTTTGGGTTTTGTTTACTTGATTTTGATTGGACGAACCATTCGTGCTGCGGGGGGGGTAGAAGTCAATATGACATCCTAGGCAGTACTCAGTACTTGTACTTGTACTAACCTCATCCGACGTGTGATTCACAACAAGATCCATCCTGCGGGAATCATTGCTCTTAGTTAGCAAAGGTACGCACAGCACTTGGGACAAGGTCGCACATACATAAGTTTCATCCCCCGATCGTGCACGCCCTCGAGGAGCCTATCCCAATCCTCCAGCGTCCCGTACCTCGGATCGATATCGCGATAATCCGAGCTACAAACGCACGACAACTTTCATGAGTACCGAGGACCAAGCGTCTTGGTGTACACTCACATGTCGTACCCCATATCGGCTAGGGGCGAGCGATAGATGGGGGATAGCCACAGGACATCAACGCCGAGGTCCTTGAGGTAGTCGAGCTTGGTGTGGATGCCGTTGAGGTCGCCGATGCCGTCGCCGTTGGAGTCGAAGAACGAGATGGGGTAGATCTGGTATACGACGGCGGACTTCCACCATGTGCTGCTGGGAGGGGAGTCAGCGTTGGACATCACGGGTGTGGACTGAGGAAGGAGAGCAAGGGGGGGGGACTTACGTATACTAGATGGGGCGAGGATGGTGCGGGGATCGATCCGGGTAATCGATGGGGTGGGCACGAGGCGTGGACCTGGATAGTGTTGTTTTATTGCGTTGTGGACTGGTATGATTGATTAAATCACGCACTTGGGCATTGTCATATCCATGTAAAGGCTTATCCGGTTCAAGCCCCTTCACCACCTCTAGTGGAATCCACGGGAGAATCGAGAAGCAGAAAAGGATAGAGGCGTGCTGACGGGACCTCCCCCGGCTTTCAATGGAGAATTCGGATGTGCGGACATGGTGTGTATAGCACGTTCTTCATCTTGACAGCGGTCTGAAGGGCTCTTATCAGGCGAATCAGGGAATGCCTCGTTGAGGCGTCCAGCGTCGTTATCGCGGGTGCGTATATAAATCTGGAAATCATGACAGTTAGAGACTTGAGAGACAGATGTTATTGTAGGGCTTACTGGGTGTAGGAACGTGCGGGCTGTGATATTGCGCGCTATCTTCCGTGGTTGGGGAAAACGTGGTGTCCGTCAGGGGTGGGTCACATTGATTCTTTACGTTCCCAGAGTTGTATGTTTTACCCCGGGTCAAGTCGTACTGAAGACTTGTTGGGAGAATAGGTTCCCATCGAGGTGAGAGTTTGGTGCTCATGGCAAAGATACAGGGAAAGGGGTGAAAGGTGAAAGTTTTTTTGATCGCCATGCAGCCACCGCGTTCCTTCGGATGCTCCGACCCAGTTCCGACCGTTCATTCGGATCTCTACCTACAAAAACGAAATTGCTTCGTGGACATTCCAATAGACTTACATTAGCCCATCTACCCCATACCCCACTATCTCGCCATGTCAAACTTCAGACCACAATCTCCCGCATCGACCAGCCCTACCAAGGCCAAGGACATGCTAGCCACAGCCCAGCGCAGACTCAACGCACTCTCCCCCCGCCCACTAAACGCCCTCCGCGCCCGCCCCATCCCAAACTCATACTGGGCCACCTCCCTCCTCCTCGCATGCGAGTACCCCTGGACCCCAAAGAACCCACACAAACCCAAGCTCGACGCCCTCCTAAGAGCCGGCGTGCGGACCTTCATCGACCTCACGGAAGCCGGCGAGCTGATGTCCTACGCCAACGTCCTCTGCGGGCGCGCATCGCTCCTCGGGATCGAGGTGGGCTCTATCGAGTATCACCGCTTCCCCATCCGCGATCGGTCGCTGCCCGAGTCGCTGGAGCATATGTATGGTGTGCTGGATGTGCTGAGGGATAACGAGGCTCGCGGCCGGGTGAGCGCTGTGCACTGTCGGGGCGGCATTGGGAGGACGGGGATGGTTATTGGGTGCTGGCTTGTGGACAGTGGACATGCGGGGAATGGGGAGGAGGCGTTGAGTATTATTGCGAGGGAGTGGAGGACGGTGGAAAAGTGCACACGATACCCGCATAGTCCTGAGACTGGCTCGCAGTTTGAGTACGTTCTTAATTTCCATCCAAAAGGCGTTCATGATACCCTGTGAGTTTGGCTTTCCTGTTTGCTCCGTGTAACTATACGCTGACCTTCATTGTTCAGATGCATTTAGATACTATCAGGACTTTTGCTTGCTTTCTGCGCGACCCATTGCATCTCACAACTAATCTTTGACATTTCTTACATTGCGAACGCTAGACGTTCCCCGCATTCATTAATCATCAAACCTTTCTCCACACACTTTCCGTAGCATCTCTAGCATCCATGTATCTCGTAGTACGCTATCCTACCTTTTCCCCGCCAAATGAGTGTCGTGTGCCGCCAATTGAGCCTCATAGCCGAAAATAGATTGCGTGACTTTCATCTATTTAACATGTCACTATTAGTCACATCGAAATCCACGCTGTCAATTTCCCTCTGGCCAGAACCACGATGGGCAACCGTTCACCAGATACAAGTCGTCCACCCAACCCGCCAAGCTATAGGAATTCATACAGCCGCACCGGTGAGAGAATCCTCAGTTCCAACTAACGTCAGACTCATCCTCAGAACTCTTGCTTGCTTCCCTTCGGAACTCGTTCCCTACAACTTGGAACCGGTCCCTGCATTCGAACCTCTTTCTGGGTCCTTGGGAACTGTTTTTTCTTTCTTCTTCTTCATGGACCCCTTGGTTTGAATCTTAGAGCGTCGCGTGTCGAGGTCTGAGTCGCAGGACAGGCCCGGGCGCGGACACGGTGTGGATGAGTTTGGGCGCGAGCCTCGCACTGCTCATGATTCTACGTCTACGTCCAGAGACCGTGATGCTAGAGCCAGTCTTAGAGTGTCGGATGCCTACGACCGGCCCGGGAGGTCTGCGCCTCAGGATGCTCTAGCAACCTTCCGCGAGGAAGTCCAGGAGGCAGGAAGGAGTGGGGACTTACGCAGGGATCATAGACACCACCATACTCGTACTAGAGACACAGACGACCGCTATAAAGTAAGTAACTGGCTATCTCACACCATCTTCGCTCCATCCCTAACCCGACTAATTTTCATAGGACTCCGAGCGTCGCCACCGACACCACAGCCGCAGCGAGCAGCACAAACGTCACCACAGCCACAGCCGCACCAGAGAGCTTGTACGTCTCCTTGCCTGCTCCCACCAGAGATGGATTCTGACCTCCCAAGATGTAAAAATTTTCACCGTGTCAAACATACAACACGATAATACAACTGACAGGACCCCGAGCGTCGTCATCGTCATCGTCATCGTGACCGCGACCGTGAACACAACCCCCGCCACTCTCACAGCCGGAGCGCCAGAGGTGTACCCCTCACTCCGCTCCCACGAGAGATGATCTTGTCCTCCGAAGATGCAACCCCCACCGTGTCCACACTACACACACACACCGCACAAGACCAGGACCATGCGCGCGTCGCCGACGACCGCGGCCGGACGAAGCGCCGCCGATCCAACGCCCGAAGCTCATCCTCCTCGTCGTCTTCTACTTCGGGCTCTGAGACCGATGACGACGACCGACGGCGGGCGAAGCGCCACCGTCGCCGTTCCCGGTCTCGGTCGCCTTCGAGGAGCAGGGATCGGAAGCGTTCGAGCGGGTCGAAGCGCGGGGACAAGGACAGGGACAAGGAGAAAGGGCGGTCTAAGGATAAGGAGAAGGATAAGGGCAGAGACCGGTCGACCTTCCGGGAGAGACGCAAGAAGCGGAAGGAGAAGGACAGGGGGAAGGACAAGGAAAAGGAGGAGAGGAGGAGCGTGCTCACCGGGAAGAAGGTATGCCTATTCATTTTTGGCTCGTGGTATGCGGGAGTTGATGGGCTTGCTTTTGTCAGATCAAGCTCAAGGTCAAGAAGGAGAAGGGCGACCATGAGAGGGACGCGAATCGGGAGGATTTGCTGCAGTTCTTGAACTCGACGTTTGGATAGGAGGACTTGGACCTTTTTTTTTCCATAATAAATGTAGGCCCTGTAAACATATCGACCCTTTAGAATTTCAATTGTTACTACTTCTCCTCCCCCGTCTCTTTCTTGTTTGACCAGCGCGCGAGGTTTTTTGTCCCTGGGGTGCCCTTGCTTCGGTGAGTCGACGTCAAGTGCCCAGGCTTTCGTCCATAATTCAACTCCAGTGCTGCTAGTGCTATTGTCCCCTCATCACGGCCCAAGCACAGCAATGGCCACTACCTGACATCTGCACAACAACCCGCGTACCACACTTTCAGCGTGCTTTGGCCCCGCCGCACTAGGGCAAAGCGCTTATAGCTATAAACTCTTCCTCGCGCGGTTGCTCCTGCCTTCCCTTCCACCACCACCTTCCTCTTGCGAAGCCACAACCACAATTGTGTAAATGCCAAAGGAAGGAAAACAGAGACAAAAGCAGGGCCCGCCGCCGTGCGACTCAGGCAAGGCGCATAGCAAGGTAAGTACTTAACCCCCCCTACCCACTGGCACACACCCATCAACACCTCTCTTACCTCTCTTACCTTCCATTCCAGCAGGAGCCTGAGTTCACGCGGGAGACCCTCCCCTTCATCAGACCGCGCGTCCCGCCACCCGTGGATGCCGTCTCCTTCACTTCAGACGAGTCCCCCAAGCCGGGGTCCAGGCGGAAGATCAAGCTTGACGGCGTGCCCGTAGCCCAGTGCTGTCTGGGGCTGGGGTGCGAGTTTCCGGATGTGGAGGCGGTGTGGAGGGACGATGGGGTGCTGGCCCGGGAGAGGGGGGAGATTTTGTTGAGGTTGGGTGTGGTGAGTGGACTTTTTTTTTTTTTGGTTGGGGTTGGGTTGGGTTGGGTTTTTGGATGGAGCTGACGGGCGATTTTCTTCTTTTTTGGGCAGTGGAAGGGGTATGAGCACGTCGAGTGGTCTGCGGAGATACCGACGCGGAATGAGTTTGGTGAGCCGCTGAGGAAGTGGGAGCTTGCGTGCATGGTGGGCAAGTTTGTGAAGGACTTTGTTGATGTACGTCATGTTCCGCATCCGCCTCTTCGTCCGCCTCTATAACGCATTGCGTCGTTCTGTTGCCTGTAGCAATGCAGTGCGGGGCATATTGTTTCCAGCGACGATGAATGGAGCGTGGGGGATGGTGGGAGGTACCCGCTGGATAGGATATTGCTGTATAATGTGCACACGCAGGATGGGCGGGAGTGGTGGGCGGAGATTATGGTGTTGGTGCCGGCGAGGGAGTGTGCTGCGCTCAAGGCTGAGTTCATGCGGTCGTGTGGTATTGATGTTTGATTATTGAATATTGGGATACTTAGCCTTGGAGGAGGGCTGTATATGTACTTATCATGTATGTGCGGTAGGGACGATGGTATTATCCGGAAAAACTCATGTTTGTCTGCTTTGGATACGTCCTCTGATATAACCTTTACTTTGCACCATGGCTCGTTATTCTTGCGTTATTCGACGTGAGCGCTATTTATAGATTATAGGATAGAATGGCGATTTGTCATCCAATTGCCGTCAATTATTCTAAGCACTCTACTTACTCTCCACTTGCTCTTCACTACCTCCAGTTCCTCTTCATACGCGTCGCGTTCCTTTCCAACGTCTACACCACCCACACTTTCCCTTGTACCATCTCCCAGAAGTGGCACCTTGATTAATGCCCGCCACGGAATCAACCCCCTTTATCGTGTTCGGTTATGGGTCATTGATCTTCAAGGTAATATTGACGCCTCCATGATCAATGGGCGTCTACTCACCATCCATGCTTCATGGGTATAGCCCCCACCACACACGGTCGCCCAAGGTGAATTAGCTAGTTCTTCCGGGGCTTACCAACGACCGACCATGGGCCACAGTCCCCGGTTTCTTGAAAGGATACGTTCGACGGTTTGCGCAGAAATCGCATGACCATAGAGGCACGCCTGAGGTACGGCGCTTTTACTTGGCTGTGATAGACGCCTCATTGAGTTCAATGATTGTTGAATCTGAAAGAGCCCCGGTAGGGTGGTTACACTAATACACAAGGAGGATTGGGACAAGTTCTCGGCTTCCGTGAGGCACCTTTGTCTGTACCCCTCTGCTGTCAATTTATCGGATGATAGGATCCATTTCCCGACGACGATGTTGTATGGGGTGCGCATGTTTTTCGTTCTTCTTTCTCCTTCGTGTAATAATGGTACAACATGTTAGGTGTTGCTTATACGATAGACCCAGCCTATGAGGCCGAAGTTCGTGACTATTTGGGTAGGAATATCTGGCCCCTTCAAATAACTACAGGTCATTTGATCTCCGTGTATGTCTATGTAGATTATAGGGAAAAGGTCGTGTGATTCAATCTCGAGCGCCTGGGGTTCACGCTGACAGCTCAGTAGGATGGATATACCATGGAGACTCTTGACATCTACGGAATGGACGCGGATCAGGAGACGGTCATCATACACGGGGTGAGTTCCTCTCACTTTTCAGTGATCGGCAGCTGAATCGTGTACGACCGCCAGGCATTTGTAAGTAACTTCGTCGCGGTGTTTATCCACTATACATAATTTTTCTACAGTGCTATGTGGGGCGTGATGATAATCCTTCCTTCAGTACGTGAATTTATGTTTCATGTGCAACTCGCGTAGCTTGAGAACCCTTTGGACAGTTGGATCCGAGCCGCTGGACGAGCTCGCCCATCGAATATGGTCGTCTGTTGGCCCATCCGGTCGCAACAAGGTTTGACATTATGCTTACCCGTTGATCCCAAGCGCTAACGCGGCTAAGCCATTCCATAGGATTATCTCTATCATCTCGTCACAGCTGTTCGAGATCTTTGTCCAAGCTCTTACGACTCGCATCTATATGCTCTCGAGGTAAGTCCGTGTTAACAAATCATACGCACCGATCCGGGCTGCCTCATGCGTTCACAGGCAAAAGTTCGCGCTTTAGACGCCGAGCACCCCGATAGCACGAGTGCCCCTTAATCTATATACGATGTTGCGCAAGTCCTCGATAGACGGTGCCTTGGGCATGACTTGTGTGACATGGGAAGTTGACTAGTTCAGCCAATAACCTGACTCGCCGAAAGACGATAATTTTGTCGTATTAATTCCACTGCTTAGGTGTCGCGCTGATACAACCTTGCATGGTAGGATCCACTACCAGTGACCACATGATTTAACTGCAGTCAACTGAAAGCTACGATGATAATCTTCGGGGTTTTAAGGACCGGCCCGAGGTGATGATCGATGGTTGTACTTGGAAGCGCCTGACCTCGAACCAGCGTCGGACACTGACCCAGAAGAACGGCCGATACAGCCGCGATAAGATAAGATCTTCATTGATTCGTCGATCGAAAAAATTGTGACTCCCTTTCATCGATTTCATAAATTAAAAATGATCTCCTTGCCTCTTCAAAGCTTCATCCTTTTCTCTCCTTCTTATAGGTTCTCATGGCCACTGAGCAGACCTCGGCAAACGGCCATGCTCACATTGCTGAGCTCGACGTACGTTCTACGCGTTTGTTACTGTTCCTTCTTAGGAGCTCATCGTACTCTTTGGTGCGCAGGCCTCTAAGCTCGTCGTCGACCCCGCAAAGACTCTGAAGCCTTTGCTTGAGAATCCTGGCTTCGGAGACGCAAGTCATTCAGCTCACTAGAGATATATCCAGCGCGAGACTAATCGCTCCTCGTTGTTCCTATTAGGTCAAAACCGACCACATGCTTATCGCTACCTACGAACCAGCCACTGGTTGGTCCGCCCCAGAGATCAAGCCGTACGGGCCCCTGAGCCTTGATCCTGCGAGCTCGTGCTTCCAGTATTGCCCCAATGCCTTTGAGGGCATGAAGGTCAGTCCTGTACCCAATCACCCGATATCCATATTTTAACGTTATTTCATGGTGCCTACATAGGCGTACATGGGACCCAACGGCGAGCCGCGTCTCTTCCGCCCTAGAAAAAACATGCAAAGACTCGCCCTGTCCGCCGAACGCGTTGCCCTACCTGTAAGGAAATCCTTGTCATCGCGACCGTTACCCGCTGACTGCGTTATTCATTTCCAGCCATTCGACGCTGACGCCCTCCTCGTGCTCATCAAACGCCTCGTCATGCTCGACGCACGCTGGATCCCCACAAATCCCGGACACAGTCTCTACATCCGGCCCACCATAATCGGTACCCGTCCCAGTGCGTCCCTTCCCCTCCTACGTAAACCCCCTGCACATGACCTCTGACTTCTCCACAGGCCTGGGTGTTTACCCCTCGGACAGCGCGATACTGTACGTGATCATGACGCCCTCGGGCCCGTACCTCGATAACGACGCGAAGGGTATCTCGCTGCTCGCCATGAGCAAGACCGTGCGCTCATGGCCTGGCGGAACGGGCGGGCACAAGCTCGGGCTGAACTACGCGCCCGGGTTCCAGTCGCAGCGTCTCGCGGTGAAGCAGGGGTACATCCAGATCCTGTGGCTGCTCGGGGAGGAGGACAGGATCACGGAGGCGGGCGCCATGAACTTCTTTGCTGTTGTGCAGCGGGACGATGGTGGTCAGTATACGGCCGTTTTACAGTATCAACATTGAGTGTCGATTGACAAGTTCTCGGATGCAGATCTGGACATCATCACACCACCGCTGGACGGCACAATCCTGCCGGGCATCACGCGTCTCTCGTGCATTGCGCTCCTCGCCGCGCACACCGCGCAGAAAACGGTCCTCCCTGGCGTCCCGCCGACACAGCGGCTGCATGTGCACGAGCGCACACTGACGATGCCTGAGCTCGTCGCGTGGAACGCGGAAGAACGGCTCGTGGAGGCGTTCGGTATGGGCACGGCCGTCGCGGTCGCGCCGATCGGCCGCATTGGGTATGAGGGCAAGGATCTTGTGTGCCCGTCGGCTGAGGGGCTGGGTGCGGTGGGGAGGGGTTTGTTGAAGAGGTTGTTTGACATTCAGTGGGGGAGGGTGGAGTGGGAGGATTGGAGCGAGAGGTGTGAGGATTAGATGTTAAATGTTGGGTCGTAAGGCTTGAATACCCGCGGATGCGTAAGACAACATGTTTGCTAGAAGGTCGAACGTAACGAATAGTTGAGAATGCATGTTGATTATTTAGATCCTATGTATTGCTCCCGCCCAGTGCGGAGGAGGGCCGAGCGTCCAGTCTTGCACCTAGGGATACTTATGTCTATTTTGGTCACGGCGAGCAAGCCCAAATTGTGTGCCGTGTTCTTCATTGAGGGCGTCGTTAGATGCGAATGCAGTGGCAGCTTTACCATGCGCAGTGAAACCAAATGCCTTGCGAAGTGTAGAGCTATAGACTTGGCAATCCCGCTTCACTCGTGCTTCAGCCATATAAACGAACGCCTCCAGAGTTGCTGTCCGGCACTGCAACACCTTTTTTTTTTAAAAAAAAAAAAGAAAATCATATTATTCTGCTCGAGGCGCAAGGGCGCCCGTGGTGCAGCGTACGTATGGTAGGGTGGTAATGTAAGTAGCTACAAGAGACACAGAATTCAACACCCCCCCGCTACGCGGAGAAAGAGTGAGACGGCGTTTCCGACACCGTTTTAGACTGACCTCCCCTAGTACACCCTAAGTCTAAGTCAAGATGGACAGAGTGGTGGTGTCGGCGACGAGGGCCCGTAGAACGGGCGATGGTAAGACGTGCAGCACGGCTGTGCGCAACCAAAGTTGGAAAGATTAAGTTTGTTGGTTGTGGTTGGCCAGTATGCCGAGTGCCGTCGGGGGGGGGGGGCGTGGGGGGGGGGGTTGAGAGTTTGGGTTTGGGGTAACAGTGGGGCCTAACTACAAATGACTCCGCAGGGTAGCACCAAAACCCCGGGGGGAAAGCTTGCCACTGCGGA
>JABCKH010000547.1:0-12512 GCA_018851285.1 Lyophyllum semitale | reverse complement strand
AACAGGCCCCGGGAAGCTCCCCTAGGGGTCTGTCCGGAAAATCGCCCAAAAATCGGCCTCAAATACGCAATGTCAAGGCCCTCAAATACGCAATATCTGACAGGGTTTTCCACGTGGAACGTCACGTGCAAGCCAAAACGCGTCCAAAAATGGACGGAAAGTTACGCGACCGCGCCGAAGGCAGTGCACACGCAACGACAGACCACTACCCAGCCACCTTACCCCCGCGAACACGTATTTCACAGTGATTCACACTCCTCCCTGCTACGGAACGCGTAACGGAAAATTTTCGTCCTCAGGGCCCTCAAATACGCAATGTTCCTGACAGAGGTTGAGGTTCGCTGGGCCTCAAATACGCTATTATCCGACAGAAAAATGGCCATTTTGGGGCCCTCAAATACGCAATTTTCCCGACAGACCCCTAGGGGAGCTTCCCGGGGCCTGGTAAGTCAAGGAAAACAGACAAATCATTACGCAATCGCACTTCGTCATCAGATATCGTTCGCCTTTCTGCCACCATGATCCAATAAAACGTTCTACACGTAGCTGAGACGCGTGCCGCCTTGGACTTTTGCACGAATTCCTAGTCAACCTCGTCCAAAGCCTCATTCATGCCCATCGATCCGTTCTTTTCCACCACCTGTACTCTCCAACCCAGTTTTCTCTAGGTTATTTCTAGCATGAATGATGGCTTCATGGTCCACGTCGGTACGGGGTGACAGCTCCTTGGGACAGAATGGATCGAAAAACCAGCAGAGTCTGTGAACAGGTTTTGGCAAAGAGAGAGGAGGCAGTCGTGCACGAAACGACGCTGACGACCAAGCGCCCCGTATGACACCGCTTCTCCCTCTTCCGCCGTTCTTACCTCACACTCAGTCGTCCTTTCCAGTTCGCTTTATCTTGCTCCCTACTCGCAGTGCCGCTTCTACCCTAACATCGCCGCCTGTCGCAACAGCTCCCCCATAACACAACCCATTCCATCAGGAAACCGACTCCGCATGCTCCTCAGACTTTGCGTTCAGCATGTATGTCCGTTTCGCGCCGCCAACATGTGGAAAAATCAACCACGGTACCGTTTTGGGTGTATACTCGGGAAATTTGCCTTGAATCATGGGTTAAACGAGTCTGGGTCGGCCAGTGTAGGATGCGTTTCTATCTCTCTTCGTCGTTCTCATACTCATGCCTTTCCACAATTTAGTATATGCACTCCTCCCTCGGCCATAAATTGGAAATCGACATTCCTAATAGCGTAAGCATGCGATTGGTATACGCGGAAAGGTTGTACGTTCGCGGAAGGGAGAGGCTTCGTTTATCAGGTGTTGGGCAGCTCATCGAGCTGTCCTCGGCGGATTGATTTACATCCTTCCACTCCACTACTTCTACTTTCTCAGCTCGAGCATGAACCGCGTCTGGTCATCGTGGTGCTCTGTATGCTGCGCTGTAGCAATCGCTCCTCACTCTTCGATTTTACGGCACACCTATTTCGTTTCTACTGCTTGTGCTTGATTTCATTCTCGTAACTCTGCCAGTAGCTCTCGTTCCTGCCGCCCATCTAGTTATACATAACATATGCTAAAGCTATCCGAGTTTTGTCCCCTTGGTCGAGACGAGCAGGGTTCATCTGGAACAGTTAGTGTAAATGTGCCACAAAAAATCTTTCGAGTGTCGCCAGAAATTTGATATCTCATTCGCGTCCGAGCCAGGTTGAGTGAGAAGGACGCCGTGTATATCACTCATCTGAAATAGCCCCCACGCGAGTATTGAATTCGCGCCGCATGACGAGGGGTGAGATACTCCCAGTCACGTCGCAACGGTGGAAGATCAAAGCCCTGGTTCCCAGTCTGGCCGTCCTGGAACTAGGAACTGCACAGTGCGGATGCCTTCTGGAAAAACCAAAACAATTAAACGCCGTCGAGGGTCGTCCCAGCGGCCATTGACTGTTGAAAGTTGTTACATTTAAACCGAATGTGAGCCCGCGACCGTGTCCATGCCATCGATAGTAGTGACAGGTAAAAAATAAAAGCGAATTTGGCTTTACATGATGAGAAGGGAGATTCGAACTCCCGCCCGCGAGGAGACCATATTCATTACAATGCTAGTGTTATGCCTTGGGACCGCTCGTCCATCTCGCCACGTCCGAAAGACAGGTTCTGCCTAAGAAGTTAGAACAAGCACTGACTCAGATGAACGCAGAACCAACTTGAACATTTCGTCCTCATCCTCGAGAGTCAAACTCGAAGAACAGCCATCCATATCTGCCCCAAGTCCGTGTGCAAATCGACGCGGGAACGAAAACAAAAGTGGGCTCGCTTGGAACACGATGTGGTATGATGAGTGGGAGGCTTGAACTCCCGCCCTCGAAGAGACCAGGTTAGCTTTCGGCGCTCACGCCTTAGACGGCTCTACCAACTCACCGTGTCTCCTAACGATAGAGGGATTCCAACAGGCCGCGGGCGCGAGAGCTAACGGGATGACAATCCCGGGACGATGTGCCCCGGTGATACAGGGCAGCTGAGAGAGCGATAGATTGGGTTGCACGCGGCGGAGGACCTACCGAAAAAATAAACGAATAGAGTGTGGGCAAAAACGAGGGTGCGTACGAGATGGTGGACCTTCCTTCAGTAACAACAAAATCAAGTCGTGTACTTGTGACCCGTAAAAACGCAAAACGAGGTGAAATTAATGAGAGGAGGATTGGAACCCCCGACCCCGGAAGAGACCAGATCAGCATCACAGCAGAGCGCTTTGGGGCATTTTTGTCTGGCGTCTTGGACCGCTCGGCAATCTCACCGATTTCTCAGAGAGGGAGGCTTCCCGGTCCGCGGAGGTGGTGGCGGGCGATTTTGGCTTGACGATGGGGGACGATGATGTGGAGGACAGGTGAAGATGTGTTGGGCTGTAGATTGGGTTGCGCGGCGGAGGAGCCTAGCTGCCGTCCCTCGTTCCCTGGTCTGATGTTCCGAAGCTGCAGCTTGCTTGGCCCATGGGAGTTCGTCAGAAAACAAAACGAGACGGGTTTCACTCACAAAATCAAGCAATGCTAGGTGAAGAAAGGGTGATGCTGATAAAACTCATATCCGTCCGACCATGGTCCATGGATCGCGAGGTTGTGGGCGCTTGCGTGAAAACAAAAGCCGTTACATTCGAAATTATGACGGGAGGGGGAATTGAACCCCGGCCACCGAGGCTAGATTCACGTGGGGCATCGAGTCTCCTGGTCTAGCAAGACATGACTCCCTCGTAGGGAGGATAGACAACACGAATGGATGCCGAAAGGGCCAAACCGGCGTCGACTATCTAGATGGGATGGCCGAAATCCGAGTCTTGAGTTCACGCTTCATGTAAAATGGAAGCAAAAAGGTAGGCTTAGATGCATGATGAGAGGGGGATTCGAACCCCCGCCCCCGAAGAGACCAGATTATCGCAGAGCCTTAGTCTGGCGCCTTGGACCGCTCGGCCATCTCACCATGCCTGTGGATGACGGAGGGAGCCCAACGGGGTGCGGGATCGTGAGGTCGAGGTGCTTGAGATAGTCTGATAAGTGGATTGGCGATACGGAATAAGGGCGAGAGGCCCATGGTTCGGGCTAGGCTGCGAATTAAAGCAGCAGACGAATCACGTCAACAGTAGAAAGTGGTGCAGAAAGAGGGTGCGTCACGAATTGCTAAGTAGTTCATGTTTGCGTCCGTCGAAGTCAGGGAGCCATAAGACGGAGCTCGAGAGTCAGATAAACGAGGATAAGCTGGGATCCTGTTGGGAATGGTCAGAGCAGTCGCAGCCTCAGGAGTCAGGACACAAGCAGCATGCAGCGCGGCCCAAGGATGTGGCGTGACAAACGCCGAACGGTATTCGACTAAGCGCCCAAACCATGGGGCAGACAAACATGACCAAATCAGCGCGTGCCTAATTAGACCGACTACCACACTAAGCCTCTCTCTTCATTGTCCACTCGTTTCATCATCTCCGGTGCTCTTGAGTTCACACACCTCCGTTTAATATGCAAGAAAATCAAGGACCAAGAGCCTGCTGGCGTGCGATATGGAAGGATCTAGTAGCTACCCCGGATGCGGCGTAAAACGGGCACCCAGTCTGTCTCCCTCATTCAAGATTCTTGACCTTGCTCGTAGTGCTCATTTTCTCTTCCCGCAGAACGTGATTGGAACCAGAACAAGACGAGGCAAGCTCCGCTCAACGTTCGTGTACGAGTTGAGTACTATAGCATTCTAGTCCTTAGTTCGCACTAACACCCACCTTCGTAGACCCATCCACCTCGCAAGGGTACTGCGGAACTGCGACGACAGCTCCTTCGGCGACACTCTCCACTCAATCATCTCACAGGGAAGCATGGATCTCAGGAAGGGAATATCGGTTGCTCTGGTCGTGCACTGAGTGCGCGTCGTCTGCCCTTCCGCGATTGCCAGCTAATTAACATGTTCTTTACCAAATGCGCCTGCAGCTAGGTCTGTAAATTTCTGTGTCCACGTTCTCATCTTTGTGGAGAAAATCAATGCTGAGTTCATTACTCGATTCATCTGGGATGACAACTACGGCTAATACATCGACGACACATGCTCTGCGCCAGGTCCCATTTTCGGTGACGAACCTTGACCCGAAATACGGCGGACGTCGTGCGTGTCCGATGTCGCGCCTTGTGATGGGAGGATCGTTATGACTAGCATATCGGTTAAAATCTGCTAGTTCGATAGAGGGCGGGATCAACTTTGTAGGGTGCTCAATGATGGGAATTATGGAATCTAGTTCAGTGGTGCATTATAGAGGATTATTGCTCTGTAGTAGTGAATTAAAGTTGTCCGGCGTCCAGACGGGCGTGAGCCGTAGAGGTTAGGACTTATTGATTGTACATTTATGGCGTGATTGGAGAGGCCGGGCAGTGAACGATTACAATGAGCCGCCTCGGTTCGAGTATTAAGATGGTCGTGGACGTTGGGCGAGAGGGCCGGTAGGGCTTCGGACAGGAGAAAACACAATAGGTCAAGGTGGAAGGCGCACTCTCGGCGGGTTGAGCGAGAAGCTCGGTATAGGTTCGAGCCGCGCTCATCCCCGCACGATTATACGACAGATATAACCCCAGTCTGGCGCCTTAGACCGCTTGGCTATCTCACTATGCTTGCGGATGACGGAGGGATCCCAAAGGGCCCACGCAATTGTGGTTGGCAGAAGGAAGTGGCTGGCAATAAGGTAGGTTGCAGTCATACGGAGGCCCTAGGGCAGGTGAGGATGCGCTGGGCCAGGGACTGAGCTGCGCAGCGGAGTATCTGCCGGAGAAAAACAGACGAATGGAGGGCATGAACGAAAAAGAGCGTGCGTAGGAGAGGGTGGGCCTTCTTCGAAACCTTCCTTTGGTACGGGGTGGGCACGGATCCTACATTCACCTGGATAGTGGGGCTTGAAATCAAGGGCGGTACAGATGAGGGGCGCAGAGAATCATATGAAGGGACGAGCGACAAGATAATGACAAGCAGGAGGCGACTGCATTCTGCCAGATTCCGTGGGTCATGACTTCGTTGGAATGGACGCCGGACTTTCGTTCGTTCCATATGTATAACCCTCAGTCTGGGATTTCTAAAAAAAAAGAGCTGCGATAAAAGAGGGATGGGACGTATAACGAATATCCACCGATGCTGACTGTCGTGTGCTTCCATCTAGCGTATATCTTAGCATCGATATCGGCTCCTTGGGGAGTTTGATTCAGGAAATTCGGGGATAGAGATGATTCCCGCTTTGATGTCGGAGTCGGGACATGGCGGCCCGTCTATATATTTGTTCATCCTTTGCGCTCCTGCCTCCTTCCATGGTTCATAACTACGCGCACCTACCTCTCCCGTCGTTACAAATCCACGATAGACTCAGAATATGCTTCCTCACCGATCTCGATCGCCATTGGTGATCGCCCCCGATCGTCCAATGAATGCTAAAACCAACGTGAGCCGCAGAGTTGTTTCCTGACAGCCACGACCTCAACCTGTTCCCTGTCTTCGTACGCAGTGAAAAACCGATATCCGTGAGTCTTCCCACTTGTTAGATAACATCTAAACCCACACAAACACCAGGTGGCGTCTTCGTCTTCGCCAGCACCAGAATCGACGGTGGCCTCTCAACGTGTCATCCTCCCGGCCTTCATCCGCCCCGGCCACGCCGCTCAGCAATGCCATCTCTGAGCCGTGCGTCCTGCTGAGAAGGACTGAGGAACACAGGAAGGGCGTGGTGTGGATCCATCAGGTACGCCGGGGCAACGTACACTTTGGGGAAAGTTGGATGCTGACTTTGTGTATTCTTTTTGATATATAGACATCGGCGGTGATGGATGTGACCGCCTTGACTCGCGAAATACTTTTTAGTGGTGTCGAATCGGTGCCAGTTCCCGTGCTCGTCTTTGCGACTCGCATGCTGGTCAAGATATGGGTAGCCGTCCTCTCCATCGATGTATGTACATTTTTCGTGCGTTTTGTTGACTTATAAAAATCTGATTTGAGCTTTTAGGTGGACTGGCGCGCGTGCTTGCCGCTGACCGAGCGGTGCGCTGATGTTCTGCTCTCGATTTGCCGGACCTAGGCGAGGAGGAGCTCGACAAGCCCCATGACCCAGCTCATCAAGTATGTTATGTTATACCTCCCCCGTTACCCGTCCACACAGCAGCTAACATTGATGCCAATCCTAGACCATTCACCAACGTCCACACGTTCTTTCAATGACAACAGCAGGTCCATCATTTGTTCCTCACGCGGTACTTCAAGCGAGACCTGCTGCAGCGCCACGCTTGACCGGGATACGCGTGCTTTGGTGGAAGAAATGTCTAGGCGCTCCGAGTTGATGCCGTCGTTTCATCCAGAGTTCGTTCACCACCGGGGATCTGACTCTTTTTATTTTCTTCTTTTTCTTCTTTTGGGATCTGGGTCCTATTTTGTGCGGGAAACTCCTTACTTCGCTCTTAGGAATTTATCGAAAACTACATTATCGTACTGCTTATGTTCAAATGCTACGGCTCTGATACCCGCCTCCCTGTGCATTGATGCTCGTAAAACCCAGAACAATCTCATCGTCGGGGTCGTCTCAGAAATCATAAATGACAAACATTCGAAGGGCTTTGTGTTCTTCGATACGCATGACTTTTGTAACCCCATATCAGATACGTATGGCGCGCACGCGCGATTTTTGCTGGCGATTCGACGGGCATTATTATCGCTCACGCAAAAGAGGCTTTGTGCTAGCGCTATTTCTTTCGATGCCTCGACTGATATCCCTCCGTTGCGGAAAAAATGTTATATGTTTGCTGCACAATGGACTCACCCGGGTTCGAACCAGGGACCCCGCCTGTAGACTGCATAGAGCGGCGTTGGAGGTGGGGCGTGCTAAGCTACTGCAGCATGTGTCCGAGGTTACAGTGGGGTTGGGGGTATAAGTTAGATGGTCTTCGCTACCAGCGAAGGATCTTGTAAGTGAAAAAAAAAGGATATTTCGGAACTTTACTAGTGGACATACCCGGATTCGAACCGGGGACATGCCTATGCATCGATGGAGGTAGGTAGGCAATATGTGGTCAGGTGTGTTTACCCAGTTACAGCTACAGCATGTGTCCTGTTGGGTTAATGTATATGGACCCTCCAGAAGGAGCTCGAGAAGGAATTTAAGTAGACTGTTGGTGAGAAAGCCCATGTCGCTTTCGGCCAAGGACTTGGTTTTTTTGGTCATATGTGCCTCTCTAGTACAATCTCGAGTGCAAGAACGGAACTGGGAATTATCGATTATCCCTCTGGTGGATCAGAAGTTGTAAAAGTTATTCCGCTCATGCATGGATAGATCTGGAATCGAACCGGAGAGTCGCCCACGAGAGTGTTTGAGGAGGATGTTCGGTAGGCGTGCTAACTGAAGACAGCATGTGTCTAGCTAGAGGTTATAGTGTGTGCGTAAGTATGGCTTTGCAAGGAAAAATGACATCGGTGCTTAGACGACACCCCCAAATTCGAAAACCGGGAACCGCCTGCAGAGCGGCGTTAGAGGACAACGTTCAGTGGGCCCGGCCTGTAGCGTCGGGGTTTTTTTTTCAAGCCGATCGCCGTTCAATGAAATCCATGGTATATTTACGTCTCTCTTTCCTCTCTCTCTGGGTATTTTATCGAATGCTACCATTATCGTAAAACGTTATGGCTCCGATCCCGCCTCGTGTTTGAATCTAATGTTATACATCACTTTTATACAATGGGGTTCAGTGAAGCAAGGAATAACAACAAACGAAAGGCTGAAGAAGGTCCATGCGCGTAAGTTGGGGGCGCGAGACTTGTGGCTTGCACGTGGAGCAGGATACGGGTGGATAGTACGCTGTGCATGACTCGCTGGAACCTTGGGGTCACCAGGGGTGTCACAATGGTCAGTCTTCCGAAGTAAACAAGGACCGAGGAGGAGGAGGAGGAGGAGGAAACTCACGTGCTGAGGAGGGCGGAGTATTCAGCCTGAAGACGAAACAATCAGCTCCGGTTGACGGGAGGCGCTGGAAGAGAGCAAACGCTACACGTACCGGGTACGAAGCTACAACCACAATGTTCCCAACCGAGATAGCTGCATTCAAGCGTTAGTCCCACTCATCCACTGACAAGGAGCTTTCCCCCGGGGGGGACCTACAGAACAAATAGATAAAGTTGAATATTCCATCTCGGTATAGCGTGATGACCAGCGGGTGTGGAGAATGCCGGAAGCGCGCAACGCCGATCCAGAGCGTGAGGATCACGACGGCTGGTCCGTACCAATGATCAGAGCCGCAATGTTTCGAAGGACATTTGGGGGTTGACGTACCTGCCTCGAGCACCAAAAGAAGTGCGAAGGCGGCGAATATAATGTTGCTGCCTCGCGTTGGGTAACAACCCACGAGGGTTGGGATGGGTGGACTGCCGTCTGGAGGAATGCGAACTGATTAGAGATGGTTTCTGGGTGAAGAGGAAATGTTTACATTTCAGAGAGCGCCAGAAGGTCATGTCAAAGATAGTAACTGGGATGGAGACGGCCTGGCAGGGTAGATGGGTTAAAGAACACAGAGCGCTTGCGTGTTCCTCACCGTTAACAAGCAAAGCAGAAATATGAGCACCTTGCGATTATTTCCCCATAATGCATAGGTTCGCAGGACCAGGATTGCTGGTGTCCGTCAATCCCGCTGTTATCAAGAATGAGTTAAGGATTTAGTACGGACTTTCTGATATTCCTATTCCGAATCCTGCAATAACTGTTTAAAGACACTCGTTAAGCCGCATCGCAGCAACCGCTTTGAGGATACTTGCAGGCGGACACGGTATAAAGATTTTTGCATGTCTAGGGGGGGTCGGCTTAGTCCTTGACAGCACGGTGAATTCTGAGATGCCACTGCAACTTGCCTGATACGGTATATTCGGCGTTAGGGAGTCTTGAACGAACGATGAGGATGGATACAGTATAAAGGTGGTTTACAGCACCAACAATAGATCATAATGGGCACATCGATAAACGTAGTGTATCGAACGACGAAGAATAGGACTTTTTCCAGCCCCCATTTGGCTTTCCATATGCGTTCCACCTATCATGACTTCAGTTATGGAGCACGTTTTAGGTGAGAGGGAGGTTTGACATGCCTCCATCGGAAGGGTGTGGAAGTAGTCATGAACCTGATCATAGTGAGGTGTTTGTGGTTAGCTTTGGTCGGCATCACGAAGTAGTTGGTTCTCACCAAAATGGTAAAGCTTGCGACTGAGGGAAACAATAAGACTGAGTTAGTTCATCGAGCCATCTGATGCTCACCATTTATGTACTACGTAGTTGTTTTGATTAGCAGCGGATATCAGCGCATTTCGATGGGCACATACCTTGACCGCCTGGAGGAAGTCCAAAGAAGCTGCCTGTGAGAGTATGTCCATGACGCACGATGGGCGGAAGCAGGCGAAATGTGTTTGACAATATCGTTAATAAAAGTACTTACCCGGACGTTGAGTACCCTGAGGCACGAACGTTCGCAAACTGCTTTCTTGTTCCACCAAAATAGGTAAACATTGCGACGCTTCGGAAGCAGGGTGAAGTTATCGTGGACCTACCTTTACATGATCATGACATCTGATCATAAAACTGGGGAGCTTGAACGGGTCCGGGGGGGTGTGATCCGTGTTAGCTTAGGGCCACTCTAACCTTCGTCACGGTGCTGAGCATCTGATATGAGTGGGTGATACCAAAACCATGCGAGGACTCATCGAACTTCACATACGGTGAGGACCTACTGGGCAATTGAGTTCTATAAACAAAACTGCACCATTCATCGTGCCAGAACTTGAAATGATGGCATCGTGCTGCGTGTGCGCCATATCATATGATACCCGGGCCCCAGGACGGCATATTTGAACTTGGAGGTCTCTCGATGACGCGCGTGGTTAGCCGTTCACCTACACACCGCTTCTTTCTTGTACTTATAAGTTGTCGAACGAGTGGGATCGGGTGCAAGGTCAAAGCCGTTATTATTCAAGCTCCGAACCCCGCACATTTCGGGATATTATTTTAGCACGGTCCCTAGCTGGAATAACTAGTTCACTACCGAGTGGTTATATTAAGTAGGCGCAGATTATATACCCCTGTGACTTCTTTAACATCATTCTCTGTGACCGAAACTGGACCCAGATTTCCTCCCGTCCGTTTACGTTGTGTTGTCAAGTATTCAAATGGACCAGGGAAGTAGGGGACGCTCCGTGAACCCGATTTCATTTCCTTCAGAGGAGAGGACGTTTTTCACTCTCAGTTGCTCGATTCTTGAGCAGAAAGAATCGTAAAAAACGACGTAAAATTTGCATTACTCGTTCTCCCTGAGCGACGGCAACTACGGCTTATACATCGACAACACTCTCTATGCAGGGTCCAACGCGGGCTGTCCGACCTTCGTGTGTTCACCCGGCCTTAAGACTGCGGGGGAGGGGTCATCCAGTTTCAGCATCGCGATCTGGAGGTGTCGGGCGTTGGACCATGAGGCTTCTCGTACTGGGGTCCTTATGTTCATCGCTATGACCAGAATTTCGATAAAACGTTCCTTAGTCTGATCCATGCGCGAAGTACGGAATCGACTCCATTGGGTGGGCGGTGAGGGGGCGCGCAGTACAATGAGCCAGGCGGTAGACTCGACGGAATGAGAAGAGCTTGGCGTGGGGTAGAGCGGCGCTCATCCTCACATGCGCCTCCTTCTATTCGCATCAGAGTTTACTACTGCCTTCCTCGTATGACGCTGCCAGCCCATCCACTCCTCTCTGGACTCGGGTATCGCCGGAAAGGGCTGTCATCTCGCGGACGTAGCCGCAGTGCGCGGTGGCTCGCACGTGGAGCAGGATACGGGTGGAGATCACGCTGTGCATAACTCGCTGGAACCTTGTGGGTGTTATGGTTGGTCACCTTCCGAGAAAAGAGAACAGCGGGAGAGGAACTCACCAGCTGAGGAGAGCGGCATATTCAGGCTGTGGAAAGTAATAAGCTTCGGTGACGCGAGGTATTGGAAAAGACAACGCACCGGGGCCGCGGCTGAAACACCGACGTTCGCAGCAGAAATAACTGCACCCAGGGTTAGTCTCATCCACGAGTAGTGTGACAACCTGGGAACGTACAGAGCAAGTAGATAAAGTAGGACACTCCATCTCGGTATAGAGTGATAACCAGGGGGTTTCGAGAATGGCGGAAGCGCCTCACGCCGATCCAGAGCGTGAGTATCACGATAACTGTCCGGAACAATGATCAGAGCGCAACCTTCGAGTGACAATGACGGTGACATACTCGTTTCGGTCACCATAACCAGTGCGAAGCCGGCGAATAGTATTTTGCTGCTCTGAGTTGGGTAACAGCCCGCGAGGGTTGGAATTGGTGGACTGCCGTCTGTAGGACGCGAACTGATTAGAATGATTCCAGAGCCAGGAGGGATGCTTACATTTCAGAGAGCGCAAGAAGGATATTATAATGATAATAACTGGGATGTAGCCGATCTGGCAGGTAGATCAGTTGGCGAACACAGAGTGCTTGGCGAGCTCCTCACCGTGAGCAAGGAAAACAGAGATATGAGCACCTTGCGATTGTTTCCCCATAATGCATAGGTTCGGAGGATCAGGATTGCTGGTGTCCGTCAATCCCGCTGCATTACGATGAGTTGAAGATATATACGAACCTCCTGATATTCCTATTCCGAACACTGAAACCCCTGTTCAGAGACACTAATTAAGACCTATCTCAGCAACAGTTTTAACGTCACTTGCAAGTGGTCACGGTCAGAAGCTGTTTGCATGTCTGCGGGGGTTGCGTTAGTCGTCGACGGTGAACTTCATTGCAACTTGCCTGAGGCGTGAGATTTGGCGTTACCGTGTCTTTACGAACGATCAGGACGGACAGGTATAAAGGTGGTCTACAGGACGCACAATATACCATAACGGGCACATCGATGAACGCAGTGTATCGAACGAGAAGGAACAGGACTTTTCCCATTCCCCATGGAGCTTGCCAAATGTATTCCACCTGTT
>JABCKH010000546.1:0-12548 GCA_018851285.1 Lyophyllum semitale | reverse complement strand
ATGTGGGTAATGATGTGGAGGTGTGTGAACAGAGTAGAGGACCATACTCCTCCCCCCCTCCTATGTGTCTGCTCCTTACCCCATCCCCATACCCCTGTATTGTCTTACTTGAGTTCCTGACACTTGATTAATGTTTTATAATCCATACCCTGACACTTTGGGACCCCCCAGAAGACATCCACTCACCCAAATATCATTGCCCAGGTAATATGTTCATTGGTACACTACCCAAGGGAGGGAAGGCCAATATTATTGCTCAGAAATAAATGCATATATGTGTAATCTATGGATAAGCAAAAAAAATTAAGATTAACAAGGCTATAATGGTGAAAATAGTGAGCTCGCTGTTGTCTACAGCGAGCAAGAGGTAGCCGAACACTATGGGAAGCCGCGTGATGTCGGCATTAGGATAAGATGTTGATGCACTTCTCGCCAACATTTAATAAAGGTGATGTTTATTCGTGATTGACCCCCAGTCAAAACCGGACCTAATAAAATCTTAAAATGTTTCATTTTTATGAATATAACTAGCTGATACCCGATCTACCACGAAAATTTCAGCCACATATTCTAGATTTACTCGAAGTGACACGAAAAGTGAACCATATACCATATCTCCTTGGGAATACCCCGAAATACCCCGAGCCGATTTTCACTGGGATTGACCAGCTGTCAGAAACGAGTTTCTAAGCACCTAGCGTAGGGTTTGTTCAAGGACGCCGAGATCACCGAGTCCCTCTTTTGCCAGCCGCTCAACCGCGAGTTTGGGGCGCTTTTGTTTGTTTGGTTTGAGAATGGTCTTGTTAGGTCGGATAAGATAAGAGATAAGATTTCGTATGTAGTATTGCGTGAAAGCCCCTTACGAGCGGTTCGAGCGAATGGTTTTAGGAGCCTGGAGCCTGGGGTCGTCGAGCTAGACAGGAGATCACAGTTCCATCTCCTGTCTAACAGGACCAAACAGTTGGGCATCATAGGTGGTGCTGCTGCGCTGTTTGCATCAATGTACCTATATTCGTGCTCAAACCATCGACATCTAACGCGTAGCACCTCGCCTGCACCTACCGCTCACAAACTACGACCATGGAGCAGCTACGTAGTACCCGTCTTGAACAAGGATCTGCGCACACGCCGTTTTGCACGGTCGTTCTCACGTCTTCGAGGAGCCTCGTCGGGCTGGACACGGAGGAAGTACTGCCGCCGCCTAGAGAGCAAACCCATCCCGTCATACATCCCCATCATCTCCCTGCTTAGACAGCAGCGCCGACTACCGTCTCCTCCCACCTCCAATGCATTCTGGATCCAACCACACTTCTTCCAACTCCAGTGGTAGCGCCTTCGCAAGGTTCGTCTCGAGACAGACCGTCCCAGCGGGTCCAATCCTGTCCATGGCTCCACCGATGCCAAAGCTAACCGCTGGTGCATCCTATCGGCCGAACAGGTTGGCCCGGATGCATAGACGATAAAAGCACGAATCTTAACGTGTTCTTTTCTGCAACCTGACCAAAGCATTTTGACGGATCCGGGGAGGTCACGGCTCTCACTGCCAACTGGCTTCGGATCCTGCATCGGCGGGGCTAAGGACAGGTCCTCCGGATGTTCCCTGCCCGTGAATAATATCCTCGTCACTATCACTGTCGCGGTGCATCTGATCATCGAGGACATCTATGGGGAGTGTATGGTCGAAATTGTTGAATGCTGTGCCGTTTCTGGTGCAGCAGCAAGTGTTGTCCCTTTCACGTCAACACTCCACTCACCTGCTCAATCCCTTCGGCGCGTGCCAGCTAATTACCGCCCAATAGCATTCAGTAGGCATCCCATGACCTCCGATCGTGTTCTTGGGCTCCCGTTCAACTCGGGTGTTGATCATTCCGACATAAGATGCGAACTTTTTTTTTCCAGAACAGCGCCTATATTCGATCGCTCCAAACCCAGGCTCACTGATGGAAGTGTGATGAAGAAAAACGGTATCCTTTATATTGCTGTATGGATCAGATATCAGAACATGATCCGTTGAACAGAATCATACTGGCGTCCGATTCCTGTGCGTGGGATTGCCAGTGCCTGGTCAGAGATGGGCTTTACGATGATGTTGAGTCTTTATTCCGTATGTAGTCTATCTGTAAACTCATGATCACCATTGGACCCTATCGATCTACGATGATACTTTCCCACATAATGCTTTTAAATGCATGAAACTGCGTTGGCCAGCACACTGCGGCACCCACATCCGACGTATGACACCCCCAGAACACTTTGCTCTGCGACTCATCGGGAATAACATCCTGCAAAACTTTGCTAGCTACGCGATATTGACACTTCTTTATGGTTAGCGCAAATATCTAAGTATGCTTTAGAAAATCGCAATCGTTGACGATGTCCAGGTCTCTCTGTGTTGCTCTTCTCGCTCTCAACAGTAGTGCTGATGTACGCTTATCCTCCATGTGCTAAATCAACTTCATTTTTGACAAGTTCCCCAGAAAGCGTGGCCTAAAAAATCAACCCACCCTGATCATGTTCAGCGCAACACTTCTCAGCTTCGTCCTTCTCATGGTGTCCTGGGGCTCTAATGTTGCTTGGCTTGCAATAAACATCCGATATTCCTTGGTGGTTCTAGACGATCAACCGCTCAACTCAAACGGCTTCAATACAACACTGTATCACATTGGAATTATTCAGAAGTGGACACAGTTGCTTCTGGTACGTGTATTTTCCTTACGAGTGGCGTGGACGGGGAGTAATGTTGAACGGATATTGTATCTTTAAGCTTGTACTCAACGATAGCATAGTGGTCTGGAGGGCTTCAGCACTTTTTCCAGAGAAGAGATGGATACAACTCGGTCCTTGTCTCCTTCTTTTAGGCACATTTGGTGAGGGTAGACCTTTGAGGACTCACTGAGGTTTACTACTAAGCACTCTTCTGGTCTTAGGAACCGGCATGGCGCACATTACGCTATATTCATCAAGCTTCCGTATGTACTTGGCGGTCTTCATAACCAAGTCCGCTGTAAATTTTCTGTCCGATGCATCTACAACTCTGTCACTGTGTACGAATGCTGTTACGACGCTTTTGATCTTCTATAAGCTTTGGTTTGTTCAACCTGTCCTCCTAGTTACATTCTCGCATGCTTATATTCTTCCTAAAGGGCGAATCTGCGAGCCTGCAAGGCTTTAGGGCTTTATAAAAAGCGGTCCCCTGCGCAAAAGATCCTGATCATATTGGTTGAATCCGGACTTGTATTTCTTGCACTTCAGGTTTTTGGATCATCACCCTTATCAACCATTATCTCATTATACAGCAGTTGATAAGTCTCATTACGGCTTACACTCGGTTTGAACCCTACGCACCAGCAGCGTCAGTTGCGCAATCTATCATCTCCCCAGTCTACACCACATTCATGGTCAGCACCATATTCATCTTCTCCGACCAAACTCACTGCTTTCTTGCCTTAAATAGGGGATGTACCCGTCTATGGTCATCTACCTTGTCGGACAGCAGAAATCGGTTGTGCAGACGTTCGAATTCAGCACGGTCATACGGGACCTGGGCAATGCTGATACAACGCTCGAACACCCTGTAACCTTTAGTCGCCTATCGTTGCCACTGTCGGCTCCTCCAGAGCGCCATAGAGAGACACCGGCTGGATCATGTGGAAATGCCGATCCTACTGGTATGGATGACATTGAGAGGAATTTTCAGGGCGCGTGATAATGAAATGCTCGGCAGTGCCTCGAATTCATGGTACACGATGTGGTTTCTTTGCTATCGACTATAATTTATATGGTGGACAGTGTTATAACCTCGAAGCAGTCATTCGCCACACTAATAGGGCTTTACACCGTGAAGACTAGGTCGTAACAGTACAGTACTTTCGTTGCCTCTGCTTCGTCATTGTCCTGAAGGAAAAGCCTCATCCTCATGCCCTGTCAGCGTCCCAAATCCTATCAGCGCCCCAAATCCGCTTCTTTCACGAACGCTCGTAGCGACGCCCAACCCATCCCGCAGTATTTGGGCGCATAAATAGGGGCCCATGGGACCGGGGACTACATCAGTGACACGCTCCAGAAAACTACAGTGCTTCGCCAAGTCAAGCGCGTCTGCAAGGAAATTCTCGTGGTCCTCCTTGGATGCAGAGCCCCAACTGTTGCTGGGACCCCAGAAGTACAGCCTCTGGAGTTTCTCTAGCATCGAGAGCGATGGCATGATGCTTCTCTGCGGATGCGAAACACTGTTGTTGAGTATAGATTTGCAGAGGTAGATCTCAAACTCACCATTAACCCGCGCTTTTCGTTGATTCCGTACAATGCGATTTCTTCCAGGTTTGGGGCTCCTCGAACGATGGAGGTTAGGTAAGAGGTGTTGATCGCTCGATCAGGTCGTTCCTCTAGGAATTGACCGTCTGCCTCGTACCACAAACCTCCTTCCCTTTCAACGTGTTTCTTACGTGCCGAAGAACGCTGATAGATGCTAAGGCTTCTCAGATTCACCAAGCCCTTAGGCATAACAGACCACAAAAGGTAGGGGATCTGGGCGTTGACTGTGTTGTTAACTCTGAGACTGAAGAGACGACTTAATACAGGAGCCAGCGCTCGAACGTCTTCAAATTCGGCCTGGAAATTTGATGTTAACGGTATGATTGGATATGGATGGCAGACGCACACTGAGATGTTTGAGTTGGGGTAAAACACCGGCATCAACCTTGTCCAGAAACCATCTACCTTCGCCACCAGTAAGTTCTATGACTTCAGTTCCAGGATGGCGTGACCAGAATGCCATCGCTGTGGAAGTGTCCTTGACGACAAAGTTGTTAAGTCGAAGGGTGCAAAGATTTGGGAAATCTAAGGACAAGATTCCAGCGGCGGACAGCCAATCGTCGATGTTTGGTGAGAGGACGAGAGTGTGCAAGGACGAAGCCAATGAGCTGACATTATCAAGAAGTCGGACGATTCCCTTTTCACCGGACAGCTTACATTGAAACCTGAGACGAAGACTTGATAACCCCTGTAGTGCAAGCGTGAACTATGACAGCTGTTTCCTGCTAGACAAACTTGCCTGAATTTCATATAGACCAGGTTCTTCATAATTTACGAGCCCTAACAAGGTTAGACTAGACAGACGAGGACACTTTTCGGATAGCATCGTCCAGAACGATGAACAAAAATTCCCGACATTTGACTGGTAACACCATTTAGACAACAAATGGAGGCCAAGGGAGTGGATGTGCGGTAATCCATCAGCCGCGATAAGGTTTCCAAGTACGCTGACCACATCGAAAGGAGGGCCTGCTCTGCATGTTTCTTCGGATAGGTTTGCCATGATGTGCAGTTCTCGAACACCATGTCCAAGAATTGGATCAGCCAACAACTTTCGGAGGATTCGCAGCGCGTCTGATTCGTCCTTGAGAATGAGACATGAAAGCAGCAATGGTTGTGTGATTTCATGAAGATGTTTGCTGGTCAACGCAAGGGCGAGCAGTGTCGGAGGCGTAGCATAGAGAGGGAGGTGAGATGCGACGATTGGGAAGATTTCTGGAAGAAGGTTTTCAAGAAAGCTTTGGTTCATTGTTCTGTTGTCCTTGTGTTCGGAGTGTACGATGACCATAGAAAGACGGGTATCGAATGGACAGGTTAAGTACAGCTTGAGTACAGCCCAGCAGAATTGATATTTACAATCAAGTCGGATCAGGGGTAATACTGGTAAAGCTTGGGTAAAGCATGGAGATTGTGTCTGAGGGGCAACGCTCATTGAGTGACGTAAGCAGCAACTGCCAATACACCCCTACTAAGAAATGCGTATGCAGCGCGGCCGTAAAAGACAAAGCGCGAATAAAGAACGTAGGTATGTTATACAGAATGGTACATCTCGACTGGTCTATATGCCTCCACCAAGCAGACATATCCCCCTCATCCCATATACCCTGGCACACGATCATATTCATACGCTCTGCGGGGCGCGAAGCTAGGCGGACCCGGCGTCAGACCATACGCCGAATGCATCACGGGCGAGACCTGGAGCATCCCAGGCCTCTGCTGCTGCTGCGGCATCTGCTTCTGCTGCATCTGGGGCGGTGCCTGGGAGCCCGACGATGTGTTATAAAGCGGGCTGTACCGGGCGTTAGGGTACGCCGCCTCCATGCGGAGCGCGTCGCCAGCCTGCATGACGGTGAGGCTGGCGGCGTGTCTGGGGTCGGTGGTCTGGCGGTAGTAGGCGTATGCGATGAGGAAGAAGGCGATGGCGGGGATGAGGGAAAAAGCGAAGATGGCAACGACTTGAGAGATGGAGCCGCGCGACCAGGCTGTGAGGCATTCTGTGGTGTGCGGAGGGGAGGGGAGGGGATATGTCAGGCGGAGGTGCATGTATGCGGAACAGGGGACGTACGTTCTTGTGCAACCTTGGCGCTGGGAATCTGGCCGTGGCGGAGCTTGCCTCGCTGGAGGCAGTGGGTTAGCTGTTATGTGGAGGGATGCGAGTATGAAGAGGACTGACGAATATGGACTTAGAGATCCAGCTGCCGCTCACGGCGAGTGCGACGCATTCGCTGATGATCTCCTCCTGCATAAGCGTTGTTGATTTATAATTAGACTTCTTGAAGACAGAACTTGACGTACGGCGAGCAAAAAGTATTCCAGACCAGTTACGAAGCCGGCAGCGGTGATGAGGAGGGCGGACACGAATGCCAGATGGGCGTATATACGGATCAACACGAGACGTTGCTGCAGCACAAAACGTCAATAGTCCGTAAGTCGGTGGCGGACGAAGTGCGACGTACCATGGCAGCACTGAAAGCACCGAATACCTGTATCACAGCGGTTAGAAGGTACAACGCGCCCAGCGCGAGGGATATTTGTGCCAGCTTAGGGACATTATCTGCCGGCAGACTCCGATGTAAGCGGCTTATTAAAGTGGCCGTTGAGACTTACGAGTATGGTCAAAATCGACATCCTGGAACGCAGTGAACTGAGATGCACGTGTCAGCGGGGGAGATGTGGAGGTGGGTCACTATACGCACTGCCCTGGATAGAGAAGGCGTGGTCAGAGGTGGATATGTGCATTTCAGGGGGAGACGTACGAGATGAGGAATCTTAGGGCGTTGACAGCGGCGACTGAGCAGATGTATTGTCGGCACAGTGATGATGTGATGGAGGGTTGAGCACACGTACCAGCGATGACCAGATTCCGCCAATTCGCCTGATAGACCTGTTCAGCGAATGCCGTAACGTGCGAGAAGAACCCAGGTTGGGGCTCTGGTTTAGGCTTGGGCTGAGGTGCCGGGCGCAGCCCTACGAGTACGTATCGTATCAGTATCCACATCTCTTTTCTCGTCGACGGGTGGCAACGAACCTGGGCGGGTGTTATCAACTACAGCGGTACGCGTGAGCAGTTGGTAGAGATAGACACAGCTTTGGAGGGGACTTACGCTGCAGCTGGAGCGGAGGAGGACGTGTCAACATGTCTTCTTGGCTTTGCTGGAGGTGGTACCGGACAAGGAAAGGAAAAGTCTGATGCGTGATTATAAGGGTGATCGGCTTGTTCTCACCGTCTAGCCGGGGGTGCCAACAGCACGTTTCGAAACGATCAGAACCGCGGGTTGAGCACTTCGACATGTCCTTGACATGTCCCTCCGCCAATGACCATGGCAAGCCTGTGCTTGAAGAATGAGTTATACCTGGTTGGCATTGAATATCGTCTCGGTTTCCATGTCGAATCCGCTCTTGGTTTGAAGATCGCGTCAGCAATTCTCAGGGTCGTGGACTAAGTACGCCGCTCTCCCGTACTCTCCTACCGTCTCCCAATCCTTGGTGTATTGTTGGATTCCTCGCAAACAAGTCGAAGTTGCGTGTCAGAGCATTACGAACATGGACAGGAACGGCCATCGCACTCTGAGATTACTACTTAGTTCCGCAACCGCTGACAACCGTCGCAGGGCGTGACTTTATCAAGGCGTGGTTGGAAGTGGTTAAATGTATATGCTTCAAAGACTTGCCCCTGAACTTCTTGTTAATACGATTACTCTTCCTTTCACAGGCCATGCATTCCTCTGGAAGAACGGCATCGAACACGGCGACCTAAGTCTCTGCCATACGATGTACAATCCGAGGGATAAATATGCAGTCCTCGCAGATTACGGTTTTTCTGTCTCCCAGCACCTGCCTCGCATGCCTGGAATCGATAGGACTGGAACGATACCTTTCATAGCGATCGACTTATTGCGAGACGAGTATTGGAGCGGTAACGTCCAACGACGCTTTCATCATGAACTGGAGGCCCTCATCTGGCTTTTTCTTTTCGTTTCCTTCCGGCACCAGGATTTCAAACCCCAGAAAAACACCCTGACCGATAGATGGATGTCGTCCAACTATCTCACCTGCCACTCTGCGAAATGCGAAATCGGAGCTATTCGATCCCAATAAACTCAATGCGGCGAAAAGGGAGGTCCAAGCTGATTTCCGCAACGAGTGGCCCTTGGCGAGACATCTGTTGAGATGGGCACTTAAAGCGCATGAACGGCGGTCGAACATAACGGAGGACTCAGAGTTGGACGACCCAGATTCCGAGGACTCAGAATCGGACCTGGAGGATTCAGACTTGCACGAACGAGGCTCAGCCATCAACACCGACAACGAGGTGTGGAAGAAGTTCGTTGCTCAGTTGAAGTCGAGCGCAAAGGAACCGAGAATGCGATATCTCAAGAGGCTTGTGAAGGAGCTCGGTTTATATTTGATGTGGCTACCTAGATGTTTCGGTATGTAATATACATCTCTCCTGGAATCGAGAATCAGCGCTGATTATACTTCCGTATTGTGCGTTCGTCAGCTGTCTCTCATCTGATGGCGGAATCGCTGGTACACCGCTATTAGCCTTCGCTAGTACCGATTCACAAATTATCTTGTTGTGCCCTTCTTATCTCTTCCTACATAAATATTGTTGATTATGGAGAACAGAACTTGGATGTACGACGAGCAAGAAGTATTCCTACCAATCACGAAACTGCGGCGGTGATGAGCGCGGACTCTCATACCACCTCAAGAATTTATTGTTTTGCCCCATGTCGAGTGCACCTCTTCGCCGGGAATTTATATCGAACATACGGATAAGTCTCACTGCCACTTAGAAACGTTAGCTGGGGAGAAACGGCTGACGATCTTATCAGGTTGGCAGCTAGATCCAGCTATGAATTCACTGGGACTATGGGTAAGTGCGTGCCCCGGGTATATTAATTCCTCGTGTTACCTGCCTTTTCATGCTCCACAGGCTAATAATGAGTGTACTGTGTGGGTTGAGTCGGCTTGACGATGGTTGCGGCAGTGTACTAAGGACCGGAATCGACGGGACTGGACGATACCATTTATGGCGATTGACTTATTGCGATACGAATTATTGGAGGGGCAACGTCGCCAACGGCGCTTTTATCATGAGCCGGAGGCCTTCATCTGAATTGTTCTTTCGTCTTCCTCCGGCCACAAACCGCAGAAAAATACCCGAGTCGATAGATGGATGACGTCCAATCATCACGCCTGTCGTCTTGCGAAATGGGAGCTGTTCGACCCGGACGAACTCAATGCGGCGAAAGATGAGATCCACGCCGATTTCCTCAAGCACTCATGCACTCATGGCGCATAACCAGCGAATGACGGAGGGCTCGGACTCGGAGGACCAAAACTCACAACGTAGCGGTATGGAGAAAATTCATTGCGCGCAAACCATCCGAATTTACGGTACCTCGAGAAGTCTGAAGGAACTCGGTTTGGACGGGCTATCATTTCGAACTGCTCATATTTATAGGGTGGCCACGGAGTTGTTCTGATATCATCTGTCTCCTGGAATGTTTGCGCGAAGTCGCATCTGAATGACTTCACGGATGTCGTATGCGCTCGTCAGCTGATTCTCATCGCCGACAGGACCTTGGATCTGCGATGTCGGGGGCAACCGCCGACAGGGAATTTAGCTGGTCTGAGAAACATAAGATACCCGGAAGCACACGAACCTTGCACGAACCCGTAGTCTGGAGCTGAGTAGATATTATTTCTGTTGTCAATGCTGTGATCGTGATTGTTGTCTCTATTGGATAGAAGCTGATAATAAAAGGTTTGTGCGCCTCATTGCAACCACGGTAACCCGGTTGTCCCCAGCGAGGCCGGATGAGGAGTGGGTTGCAGCAGTGAGGCTGTGCGGCCATTGTCGAACAGCAGAGTGTCTGCCAAACAAACAACCACTTTACGCAGCACCCCAACAACGGGCCTCTCATCCACGTACATCTCCACCTCCTTTATAAGCCTTTCAACCGCATTGATTATCCCGACGACCACGAGAAAAACACGATGAATAGCAGGCCACCTCCACCCCAAGGTCAGTGTCGTCCACACTCATCGTTCACTTGTAGCCTTATAGTCTTGTTTTAGGTAAGTCCCTATTGTTGAAGGAGTCTTTAGTAGTATTTTCCTTGTCGTTTCTACCGTACTGATGTACACTCTTTGGATTTCCAGGTGCACCACCATCATACACCTTCGTATCGCGGGTATATCGACGGAATCTGCGGCCTATTGTGATATCGAGTATGTCGCTCTGTATTCTACATTGGAGACTGTCTTAGCCATGGTCACTAGCTGCCTTCCTTACCGGTATATGGAGCTTATTCGCGTGCGTACTTCGAACTTTCCTTTCTGATGACGCATGTCCTAACGTCGTTTGATTTAGAGGAGTATGACGTATATATGTTTCACCTCTGAGAATTTGATGCTCATTCGTCATTGGGATTTAGATTGCCTACTTTAGGAGCTCCAGCATTGATAGATCTCGTGCGTCTTTCACTGAACTGTGGTATATTGATCTGACCGTAGTGCCTTGCAGAAAATGTACCACACATTGCAAACCTCTCCATCGCGCTGGGCGCATCGTACATCGCTGTCTGTGTCATTGGAGTAAGCAGTCCATGCTGAAACTTGTTCCCCGCCGTAACTGAGCGGAAAACTCGCAGGTCTTCGGGATGTATAGCGCCATGAGTGTGAGTGCCATTTCATTACCCCGCCCAGTCTCCGTTCCCACAACCAATCCATCTGCAGCAACGGGTAGGAGCTGTTCGGATATATACTCTTCTCGCATCCTTGGCAACTCTCATCGTTATTGGCGCGGGCCTCACACGCGTCGTAACACACTTTGTCTGGAAGGTACGTATACAGGAGGCTTTCGTGTTGCTATTCAAAGCACCGTCTAATCTGTTGTAGAACGACATTCTTTCAGAGTGCACGACCCTTACGAGTAACAATCGTGTTGTCGACGTACGTCCTACAATGACTGCGCGATTACCTCCGCTGACTTTGGGTCCAGTACGGTTTCTGGGGATCTTTCAAGGCCGGCAGTCTCGACCCTGCAGATGCAGCTGCTTGTCCGTCAACCCCCATTTCATTCCTAGAATTGTACTGATTCTGTCATAGGGTGCCGTAAATACTGGGATCGCGGCTCTTGGGTGGACATCATCACATTCCTGGTCCTTACTGGTATGTGCTTCAGTCCGCAGCACACTGACCCCTTAACCAACATATTTGCTCCCACAGTCCTCGGCGTCCTCTTCGCGTCGCTGGCCTTCGCCTACTACCGCCAACTTCTGGACCCCACAAGCGCCGCCAACGCCAGTCGCGCGCCCTCCAACCAAATCCGCACCGGCGACTTCCCCACACACTACAACCCCCCGTACAACGCCGCCGTCCCGAACCTCTCCTACTCCTATGGCGCCGGTCCCTACGCGCCTCCACCCGGCCCGCCCCCTGGACACGACGACGCCTTCGTGCCGCCGTACGACAGCAAGCCGCCGGGGTACACGGGCGGGGATATGAAAGGCTTTGACGCGGATGATAAGGATAGCAAGAACCCGTTCTCGGATTTTGATGGTCCGACCGAGAGGGATGTAACGAGTCGGCCGCACCCTAGTGGGCCGGAGTCATTCCGTTAGGACTGAGGTTTCGTTACTTCGGATTGATATGGCTAGTCCCTTTTTTTATTGCCTCTTCCCTCCTCTCTATGTGCTCTGCTTGACACTTGCAAATAATCTGTAATTTTGTTGTACTTATGGACGTAATCGCTTTGAAGTCTTGCGGGATCAGCAGTTCGAAGATGAGAAGGCTGCCTATGGACAGCTTGAACTAGTATGTCAGGTTTAAGTGGATAAATTACGGCTTCTCGGTTCCAGCCCGAAGTTGACGACCATCGCTAATCTCCATTCTGTGTCAATCCATCAACGGGCTGATCTGTCCATCCAAACAATTGGCCAGAAAGCTTGGAGGGTGTGTATACCACAGCACGCTGATACGTCCCGTAAGACACCATAAGGCACGGTTGGACGAGTGGTCGTCCCTTCGACTGGGGTAGATTCTGCGGGAGGATAATGACGGTGTTTGATATTTTGTTATGAGTGTTCGATATTTTGGCGGGGTCATGGTCTTTCTCCGGGACAACGGACAGTGCAGGTGGAGATGTCGTATACTGTCCCACGCCCAGTAGCTGGCCACTCTGGCTTTTTCGTTCCCTCATGCTCGTAAAATATATCTATTCTCTT
>JABCKH010000544.1:0-12577 GCA_018851285.1 Lyophyllum semitale | reverse complement strand
GGAGGAACTCATCACCAAGTTTCGTAGTGGAGTTAGACATGGTAAGAAGGGATAGGAATATATTTCGGTGAGGCACAAGAGTTTATTCGTTATCTAAACGGTTGGGTCGGGGCCCATAACCTATTGGAAAGGTTTACGGCTTCGTTATCGTGAAGTAGTAACCTATACGAAGGTTCAGCTCAGTCAATTAGAATAGACTGGTTATATTGTTATACCTATACGAAGGTTCAGCTACAACAGTAGGTCAGTTCATCGGTAGGTAAAGTAAGCATAGTAAAGTACACACCTCAGTCAATTAGAATAGACTGAGGTGATCCGTCGCAATAACTACTGTATATAAAAGGATCATACGGATCATAGTAAAGAGTCCGTGAAGCAAGGAAAATGTAGAAAACACAATAGACGCCACTAGACGCCACTTCATCTCCCATACAAGATCCGTCTCGGTGAGTCGGGCACGACGGGTTGTCATAAATCTCCTACATCTTCGACTTGAACGCCTGCATATATATAAATGCCGTCGCACAGTATCGGAGTATCAGCGACTTCTGCCCCTATCCACAATCTCATTTCCAATTTCCCATACCCCGCTGTGCGCCGTGACACCTCCGTTCTAACGACACTCGGGTCAACCCGCTTGAAACCCCAACGGAAGAATTTTCAAGGATAGACGGGGCGTACTTGTAGTCAACTGTCATAAGTACATGTTTTGGGAGAATTCCGGCCTCAAAGGAACGCTCACTGGCACTGACAAGTGTAAATATTGAGACGGCAGAGCTTAGAGCTACTGCAAGACAGGTGTTGACATGAAAAGCCGCCTGGAGGGGCTACAGGAGGAGAAACACAGATCAAAGGCGTGAATAACGAGAATTTGAAGGCTGCGATGATCTGGAGGTTAGATGGTAGAAATTAGAATTGCCCAGCATTTCATGACGTACCCAGAGGTTCGGTGAGGCCATACTTAGTCGAACAAACGGAGGGGAGAAAATAGAATAAGCCCCTGAAAGTCGATACCCCTTCAACTTGAGGCGAGCTGTGTGACCGTGGTGAAAATCACGATCATGAAAAGATAGAGACAAGAATCTTCGCGCCTAGTAAACAGGGTTGGTAACATCATGACCGAACAGATCAAACGCACCATCATTGCAGCACGTTTTGCTCCTTTCAAATCGAATTTAGCGAGACCAAGGAATTATAGCAGGGCGTGAGCCCATTTGCCAGAGGCGTGGCAGGATTCAAAGTCGTGGCTGTTGTCTACAAATTACAATGGAGGTGTACATCGTGGGAGACAGATGGTGCGGGGCAACTAGACAAGAAACGAAGAACCAACTTTGATCAGAAAATAAGAATTTGAGTGAGACACAACACATACATCCTGGCGCATTTTGCAGGTCTCAGTGTTCCCAGCTGCTTCAACACGCCCGAGTCGTAGTCGGACTTGTCCTCCGCAGGGAGGCGCAAGTCGTTGCTGTTGCTGGGCTGGATTGATCGTTGTGGCTGGAGGTACTAGTTAGAGACAGCTGGGAGTGGGCTGTTGGGCGGGACAGAGGAGCAATAGTGAGTACAGTACTTACACTTCGTTCGTAGTATACACGCGTTCGCGCGATAACAACAAGAAGGCTGGTAGGCGAGCAGCACTCTCAGGCCCGACGCAGGGAGAGACGGTGGGAGGCTGACCTTGCTTCGAAGCCGTGGTAGCGTTCTTCTGCAACTAACGGGGTTTTCTCTTTCCTATCCTTCAGGCCATGTTTCAATGTCCTTCAGGAATCGGCCCTTCGAAACTGACGCCTTGCGCGTAGCTTGAGACACATAATGTCACTTCCATGACTATTTTAAGAACGGATGAGAATTTGTGCTGTTACTGATATCATGATGCGCACCATCCCGTCCACTCGTCCACCTCTGCTCACTTGATCGCCTGAGGCCCAAGATTCCAAAGCCTATATCCAACGACGGTATTATTGTGCGTGTTCATAGCATTCGCAAGTCCCACTGAGTACAATTCTTCTTACGTCCTCATGCCCTGCTCTACAAGCAGCAAAGAGGTCAGAATTTGGTCTCTGAAGGACTCCGTTCCTGCCTCCATGACGATGCTGGGTGTGGCTCCAGAGTTGTCCATGTAGGCCCAGCGAGTCTGTATATCGAATTCGCTGTATAACTGCTCACGACTATGGGTTAACCTCATGACACAGTTCAGACTCAGAGACGTACGGCGAATCGGTTGACTCTGTGTGGTTTCCAGTAGTACTTGCCTATGCTAGTGTCGATTATCGTTATATTGCTGCACTCACGTTAAGAACCTGTGATCGAAGTATAAGGATATGCAAAAGCCCACCTTCCATCCATGAACTGCGTTTTTTCCATTCATCTGTCTAGCTTAAGAGACTTTCCACCGTAGTGGTCAGCGAATGTGACTGTATCTGACAACAACGACCGGCGCTTGATAGTCGCGATGACGCGCTGTGTAGTCGCGTCTTTGATCTCGGTGCGACTGCCTGATCTGTCCGGCGTAGACACGACGTAGACGGGGCGGCCGTTGGTAGACAAGATAGCATCCTTCATACTATCTTTGCTGAAGTCAAGCTGGATAGGAGAGGGGTTCACCAGAGTCGTAGTAGAGTCCATTCTTGTATTAATGATCCATCCGACGGCGGAGCACGATTTAAACTAGCTTGGCGATGTACTTTTGCTGCGTTCTTACCGAATTGAATCAGCGTTACTGCGCAAGGCTATGCAGACCTTTACACACCTTGTTCAATCCAATACTCCCGAAAGACAAAAGAACCCTTAGATAACCTGAGGACATAAAACGGCCCGCACCGAGGGCAAGCGGATCATGTCATTTTGTAATATTGCTGAGTAAAGCTGGGCGGGCCCCGGTGTGACGATGTTGCTTGTTCATCGTGCCATGGCACCAGACGAAGACAGACTCGAACCTCATTCTACCCGGATCACGACGTCCAGCGATGTATACTCATTCACAATTGTCTGCGCGGGAGTCGCCGGAGAAAAATTCTCATGAAACTGGAGAGACGATTGAACGCAATGCAATAGACTGTTTTCATGTAAACTACTTGCCATTCAGATCCGTCCAGGGCGCCATCCATTTTTAAGGTCCCACTTGATCTCCTTACGATATATGTCGAATGGGAATATGTAGGTTCGTGTGCTTTCTTCCTGGTGCCTTCCCGCCCCTTCTTCGATACCTGAATAAGTATATCACACCTGTTTGATTGCCATCGCAGTAGCTGCAGGAAAAGGCCCGGGACTGCGCGGTATTCGAGGCACAGTATGACTCGATTCACCTTGCGTCAGCGACTTTCGTCCTTGTATCCACAATCTCATCCTCATTCCCAATTTCCCATCCACCCCACTGTGCGCCGATATCCACCTGAGTTCGAATTTCCGCTGTCCGAGCTCTGTTTTCCCATCTTGTTCAGAAAAGCGTCAAATTCATACACATTTCCATCATGGGCTGCTCGAGAAGGATGGCGGAACGAGCAAAGGCCGTAAAAAGAAAGACTAGGAGATATGCGACGAGGTAACGATCTCTCATCCCTGAAAAAACCGTTGACGAAGATGGATGTCATGAATCCTATTAACGTAGAAGGATTCATCAAGGCGTACCCAGTATCAGGACGAGTATATAAATTCGGTCGCATGACCAGCCTCGTCGTTGCTCATACCACTATACTTGGCCTTTTGAGGGTATCAGTTGAGAAACGAGCCAGATTTGATCAGAAAACAAGATAAAAAAGCGAAAAAAGCGAGCGAAAGACAACTTCCTCGAATTTGAAACTATGACATGAAGACCACGTGGTACAATCTTATCGATCTTATTTCTCGATCATATCGTTGCAATTACAGGCCAGCTCCGTGTTCTATAGACCATAACGCTGCAATCCTCTACGGCTCCAAACGTCCTCGCGCGCACGCACAAATATACATAATTCAGTGGGCGGTATCCAGTGCACTGCTTGAATCTTCTTTTTCGTTGGATCATCCTGTTTAAGAACACGCTTTCGCGATACCGCTGGTGGGCGACGAGGTATCCTTGAATGGGTCGGGCAGCAAGCTCATGCTCGATCTGTGGAGAGAAGCTGGAAAGGCGGCCTTCCCTCGAACTCTTAAGTCGTGTATATTTGCAGTTGAGACGAAATAAGTTGAGACGACATCACTCTTACGACTATTTGAAGGGTTGAGAACGAGTGCGCAGAAGTCTAAAGCATGTATCCAACGACGGTTCTTTCTGTGCGTTCATGGCATCCACGACTGAGGACAAATTCTTCTGCCGTCCTCTTGTCCTGCTCTACAAGCAGCAAAGACGGTCTCTGAAGGACTCCGTTCCTGCCTCCATGACGACGCTGGGCGTGGTTCCAGAGATGATCACGTAGGCTAAGGGAGTCTGTAGATCAGACAAGGTGTATAACTGCCCAGGACGATGATCAGCAAGGAGTATGGGTTCACCCAATGACATGGTTTAGAGACGTACGGCGAATCGCTAGTCTGTCGGGTTTCCGATAGTATTTGCCGATGCCAGCGTCGTCGATTCTCGTTACATCGCTGCAATCAACTTAGAAACCGGTGACCGAGGGATACCGGATATGCAGATGCCCACCTTCCGATTTTCCCCCCTAGTGATCAGCGAACGTTACTGTATCGGACAACAACGACCGGCGCTTGATAGTCGCGAGGAGGCGCTGTATTGATTTCGGTGCGACTGCCTGATTTCTTCGACATAGACACGACGTAGACGGGGCGGCCATCGGTAGACAGGATGGCATCCTTCATGCTATCTTCAGTGAAGTCGAGCTGGATAGCGGAGGGGTTCACCAGAGTCGTAGTAGAGTCCATCCTTGTGATGGTGAGCCATCGGACGGGTGGTGCACGATTCAAGCTAGCTAGCTTGGTGCGTTGTTACCGAATCAAATCAGTGATGCTGTATGAACCTTTACACACCTTTTTCGGATTCAAGGCTCCCGAACGATAAATATTCTGCGGACAGAGATGTAAAACCGGAAGACCATCTTGAGCGTGGTGGTCAGGGACTCTGTGGCGTCGTCAAACAGACGCGTCGGATTTGATACACGATCGGGGTGGTTCGAGTCATCCGCGGACCGCCAATGACCGCCATGCTGTAATTTGTGAGAGATCACACTGCTGGCGCCATCGGTAGTGGATCCAGGAAGCGACTGGCGCGGGTAAACGACCAGCAGACCTTCAACATAGTGACACCAAAGCGCCTCCATCATCGATATCCATGATCCACTATCAACGCAGACGCCGACGCCGGCACGACAGATTTGGGAGTCGGTCTGACTCGCTTAACCCCACGTTTCCAAATGGCAAGTCCGAGTCGCAATCTTGAAGCTTCCTGGTTCGCCGGAAAGTGGTGCACCGCCTCCAACTGTATGCAGCAGAAACACTATCCAAAACCAAAACCAAAACCGTAACGGAAAGAACGGCCGTCGTATGTCAATGTATGTATTGCTGTTCCATACACCCCATGGCATTTGGCTAAAGCCTAAAGACGTTTCAGGTGAAAGCGGGAACATGATGCGAAATGGAAGAAAATTGAATTGGGACCCGGAGAGCTCAGCTCAGGGTGAGATGGTAGCTCGAGCGGCGGAACGAGTGGATTTCCATCGAGTTGTGTGGTCGATCTGAACGGCGAGCGCTCGATAAGGCGATGGATGCGCGCCCAACAGGTTACATATCGTGTATCACAGATGCCATGGCAATACAGATGCATTTTATGTGGAATCGCTGGACGTTTCCTCAAGCGCTAACTTAAGAGGGCGCTTAGGTCCAAGTCTGAGCAGTAAGTTAGTAATACTGTGTGTCCTCAACGAGGACTGCGATATCAAGCTGTCAGAGCGGAACTTGAACACCCTAAGAGGCACGCTCACGTTCTGTCAAGTGAGAGTCTATAAGTAAATAGTACTGATCACGATCGCCGATTCCGTCAGAGCGACAGCCTCCATAATGAAAGAATCAAGGGAACCCGGAGAGTCGGAGACCGACAGCACGCGCCGGAGGCCTGTGTGTCGAAGGCGGGCTTCGCGGGATGAGTGTGCGTCTTGATGGGCGTATGTCAGACCTACTTATAACTTGTGAATATATTATAGTGGTTGATGGTGGGCGCCACAAGCCCGTGTGACGTATGGCGTCAAAGCCTCGGAGATCGATAAGTGACGAAACGATATTATCGTCAGCTACGGGATATCTTGGTGGGTGTGTGTATGTGGGTGTGCAGTTTTGTGATGGCGTGTGAGCGGTTGTTGGTTATGACGCATGTACGGCGGCTCTTGACATTGTTCGGTTATGAACACGCCTTCGTGGTGAGAATAAGAAGGCTGCCGGGACGAGGTACTCTCGTATCGGCGGACAGAAACCTCAGGCTAGACGAGAGCTGGGAAGTTCGAACTCGTTGTTGTGTTTCTGCATCTACTTGGAGTTGTCTACATCAGATCTTACGGAGCCTCGGCGTCGCTCGGTGTCCTTCCAACGACCATGTCAGACTGGTATCAATTTTTTCATCCGAATCACAATCGATATCAAAACGTACTGGTGACTAGGACACTCCATGCATGGAAGACTAGGACGATGGCGAATAGAACCACAGCTATAAGTATACCATGACTCGATGCGGTCTGTTAGGGAGTAATCCACCAGCGTTGATTCGGCGCTGACATATCGGCGTAAGAAGAAACCTACGAAGAGAAAGAGATAAAAATTGCCAGGCGTGCCATGCTCTGGGATTGTATAAGTACAGATCGGCGGGACAGATGCTCACGCACGGAGAGCAGCCGGCAAACACCGCAAGAGCTTGACGCGGTATAGCTGCACGATGGGCGAATCGGAGTTCCTCGGCATCGCACCGATTCGCACGAGTCATGATCGTATTTTTTCTGCCCGACCGGATCGAAGTGTATCACTTGTAAGTACATGTCAGTCATCATCAGCGTCGGGTACTATACAAGGGCAGAATTCCCAGAGCTCCCACCTTTCTCCTCAAGCTGCACTGCCTTCTGTCCACCTATATCCAGTTGGTTCCCAGTTGCGTGCCGGATCTCCTACATGACATTTCTGCGGTTTCGGCTACATAGTCTCAACGTGATGAATGAAAAGCGAGAATGGACACGACCTAGAGGCTAGAGCCTGGATTGTCGTGATAAGATGAAGCCAAGGGGACACGAGGTGGGGGTAGAAAGTTCTTTTGGACGACTTCTTTAGCCTCGTGTTTGGAGTTTGTGCCTTGTGAGCATGATTGGCGCGATGCTGAGGTAAGACGAAGGCGACATGTGGCAAGGGCATGTTCACCGGAGAATATAGCAGTCTACTGAGGGTCTGATACTCCATCACCACCACCATCCCTCAAGGACTCTTGCTTTTCTTTCCCGTCCTCCTTGTGTAATGGGCTTTTCCATCGTGGAATGAACTTCTTTGTACGTTCCAGACCAGCGTTGCCCATAGTGATCTTTGTTCTAACTCCCTTCTTCTCGATGCAGGCTTAATTACAATCGCTGCTATGACTCGTACAGATACCACGGGGGTCGCTACCGACACCATGTCTCGTTCTTACCACAAAGTGCATCCTCACAGTCCAATTTCTCATCTCTCAGAACGTCCATCGTCATCGACCACTCTATCTGATCTATCTGGATTTGACTGTAATATAGGACCACCCCATCATCACAACGAGCTGTACACCAAAAATTACCGCCACCGGCCCCACGATTTAGAACGTGGTAGCGGCGTCGCGGCCATCCAGTTCCCCCCATCCCCCCCTCCCACCAATTCCGACCCCAAACGGAGCGTACCCCTCCCCGTTCTCAGCTCGACCGCAGACCCAGGGCCATCGTCACTGCATCCCCAACACACTAGACATTTCGAGGGCTCGACTGTGATGAAGCACATGGATGCTCCGTTGACCCCGCCTCCAACACTCCCCACCCCAACCCATGCCCTGCCGCCTGCTGAAACCGAGCCATCATTCATCTATACCCACTACGAACCGGACTCGTCTCTTTTCTGCCTCCCCTCTTCGCCTACGTCGCCCGATCAAGGCCGCCCAGCGCATCGCTTGCTCTCGCCGTTGTCACCGGAATGGAGTACGAACAGGATTTCGTACGAAGGACACCCTTCGCCACACTTTGATTGTGATGATAGCAGCGTGTTGTTATACGGGAATCACGACGCCACAGGTGGTGCATTCGACTACCGGCAGGAGTCGCATGACGGTAATAATTTCCCGGGGTCTCGGCCTATGCTTCCACTTCTTGATATCCCCGAGCTCGAGTTCTCACCCAAGAGCACATGGAACGGGTCGCCTACATCTGCGATGGACATCGACTACGACGACGAGGAGCTGGACCTCCTCTCAACACCCACCTCCCCTTCGTCATCTCCCTTCCTACCAAAGCTCGATCTCGAATCGGACGACCTAATGTTTGGCGACGAGTTCCCTGAAGAGAAGTACCAATCCTTCCCGCATCCCAGCCCGCCCTTGATCCACCAGATCCACTTCCTCCCCGAGCTCGACGACATCCCCACCTCACCCACCTCCCCGTCCCTCCGCTCCTTCTCCTCCCTCCCCGACGCAGACGACGAGGACTCGGACGAGCTCATGCTCATACTCCCCTCGTCCCCAGCGCGAACCCTCATCTCCCTGCCCGGCGCAGACACCGACGACGACCTCCTCCCGCCCGACCTCGCCTTCCCCCTCGACACCCCTCGCTCCCCCTACTCCAGCTCCAGCTCCAGTACTAGCAGCCTCCTCCTCCTGGATGACCCGACGTCCCCAGAACCAGACCCAGACACCCTCGATTTCGATTTCGACCTCGAGCTGGACCCATTACTGGTCGAGCGCAGCGCGGACCCGGACGTCCGGCGGCTCGCGGGGCTGAGGGGGCGCTCGCTGGCGGCGGAGCGCGCGGCGCGAAGGGTGGAGAATGCGATGCTGGAGCAGGGGAGGGTGCATTTGAGGTGGGAGGCGAGGAGGACGAGGAAGAGGGAGAAGGAGAGGGGGAGGGAGATTGGTGCGATGTTGAGGTTGAAGTTGGGGGTGGCGGAGGAGCAGGGGGAGCAGGGGATGGAGGTGGAGATGGAAGGCGAGAAGGCGGAGGGGGAGGGGAAGAAGAAGCGCGCGATTAGTAGCATGGAGCAGCTGGTGGCGAAGATGATGCTGAGGCGGAACGAGACGTATCGGTCGCTGGCCAATCGGAAGACGCCGTTGACGGCCAAGTTCCACACGAGCTCGCCCCTCGCCCGGTATGCGGCTGTCCTCCCGGACGATACTAGGGACAACGATCTCGACCTCGACGCCTTCGGTAGAGGTTCGGAATCGCTCCACGATATTGATATCCGGCCCGCTTCATGGACTATGGATCTGGACTCACCCCAACCATAACAACATGCCCTTGCTTCTTCTTTTACATCATCACCAAGCTGAACCCCCCAAAAAAATAGCAATATTTTTTTTTTGCGCTTTCGGCGGCATTTTTCAATGTTCAATTTTTCTTCCTAGTACCCTGGCATTTTGTGTTACCCCCAAAATTCCTCGCTTTTTCTCCTCTTCGTTTTCTTTTTTGCGCAAGAGGATCGGACCTTGGCTGGTTGCAGTTCTTGTTGACGATGTCATTGTTGTTGTCACGCTGGCGCGGGATCTGGCTAGGTTTTTCTCTCTCGTTCTCCGTTCTCCGTTCTCTTTTCTGCGCATGCCCTTGCCGTAGCTCTGGCTGTACCACCACCACCACCACCACCACTGATCGATCGATCTCGGAAACTATCTAATATATGCATGTCATGTAATACAATGATACCTTCAGGATATGGCGTTGGTTGTCTTTTCAATGCGCGTTGTCCTGCCCCGGGTAGAACACGTGGCCTACGGACGTCAATCAACGACGGCAATATTTAACACTGTTTCTCATGCCCTAGGTTCTTTACAGCTTTTTCTACCGTTCAGCGAGGTATGTCGTTTGCTGCTATCTGTGAGCGCCTACTTGACTAACCGAATCCATTACAGGCAATCCAACTCCGTCACTCTCAACACTATCATCCTCATTTCAGTGACCGAGCTTATCATGGGGTATGCTATCCGAGTCGTCTTTCTGCTTCGTCACTGATGTATGCTCAGTAATATCAATCCCACCCCGGAACCCGTCGATCACGGCGCGGTCGAAGTTGGTGTCACTAAACAGCCCAACAAGCCTAAGCCTGCCGGTGTCAAGCGCTGACCTAATATACTTGCAATATACGGTCCAATCATTAGTCCTACTACAACTCGAAATGCCATAGCCGACAAGCGCGAGGGAGTATATATGCACACCATGTAGTAATATGATATCTTCAAGATATGGTTGTCTTTCGAGGTTGTCTTCGACATCTCGCCCATTCTGGCCAGCCATATGGGTGACTTCGCCGCTGCGCCGCCTCATGCAGAGCACGTGCGGGTGTCAATCCACGATGTCAATGCTGATAGTGCTGATTCCTCGTGCGCCGGTGTCTTTACAGCTTCCCCTAACTTCTTCTACTCTTCAGGGAGGTATGTGATTTGCTCCTATCTGCAAACACCTGTTTGACGAACGCTGCCAGCTCCGAGCCCGCTGTTGTAGGCAATCCAAAGTTCATTACCCTCCAACTTGCCTTGAACTATCCTCAGTTCAGTGATAGCGCTTATCATGGAGTAAGTACGCCTTCGCAGTCCGAACCGTTGCTTCGTCGCTGATGCATCTCTCTCAGCGCATGCTCAGTAATGTCGATCCCACCCCCAACTTGCAGTCCGTCCAAGTCAGCAAGCCCGTCCAAGGCAGCACCAAAAGTGCTAGAAGTGACGGAAGGGCGGCTGTGAAGAACACTCGTCAAAGGGAAACTATGCTTCTGTGTGCCAAACAACCGAACAAGCCTGAGCTCCAAACTGCCGTACTCAAGAAGCGCGAGTGCTCACTTTGTATCGTTCAATAATTGGTAGGAATAGAATGGGAAATTCGGAGTCTCAGGCTACTGTATTACTGAACGTTAACGTGTTACAAGAATAGTTTATCTATTCAGCTCTTCAGGAGCACGCAGTGTCAAGCGTTGCACAGAGGGGTCTCTTCATAATATATAACTGCGTAAAACGAGAGCTTATAAACCGAACAGGCCTGACAGTCAAGCGTTGGCCCAATATAGCCCAATATACGACTCGGATCCACCGTTAATCCTACTAAACACAAAATGAACTTGCGCCAAACTTGCGCGAGGGGGGTATATATGCATACCACAAGCATATCGTGTAGTAGTACCATGATACCTGCAAGATATAGTTGTCTTTTAAGGTTCACATGTGTACTCTCAACTGCTCAACGACTCGAAGACCTACTACTTATCAAGAGACTAAGTACTATCGACGTCCTGGCCAGTTCAACGCCCTTTGGAAGGGAATGTACATCGCAACGCTGTACCATAAGCTGTGTCCTTACTAGCTCTGCTATTTCGGTCCCTCCAAAATACTATACTTGGTCGTCAAGTCGTGCAAAGTCTGTAGTCCTAGTCCAAAACTCGGAATTCGCCATTGGTTCGGGCCTGTGTCCATTACAGCCAACTACTGGATGATACAACTTGAGCTCGTGGATTGTGTTTTGCGCTGTTGCTCGTCGAAAGGCCTATTCGGTTGCACGGGTAACTCCACCCTCACGATGCGGTCGCGTTGGATGTGCGTGCTAACTTCCGCAGGCTGTGGCGGGTTGGGGGCGGGAATGGGTTTACTGAGCCACGTGCTGAAAGATAGATGCATCAGCGACATGCAGAAAGACAATTCGGACTGCTAGAAGGTACTTACTCCATGATAAGTGCGGTCGTTGAAATGAGAATAGTTCGAGAGTACTTGATTGCCTACAATGGACTCGGAGCTGGCAGCGTTCGTCAAGTAAGCGTAGGCTCACGGATGGTAGTTAACTGCATACCTCTCTAAAGCGTGAAGGGGGCTGTGAAGACACCAAGGCACGAGGACTGGCAACTTTTAAGTATCGAATTGACGCCCACACGTGCTCTGCATGAGGCGCAGGCACGGCGACAGATCCATGCATATGCTGACCAGAATGAGCGATCGAAGACAATCTCGAAAGACAGCCATATCTTGAAAATATCGTAGTAAGTAGTACATGGTATGCATACTATACACCCCCTCGCATTCTATTTTTGGTTGAAGGATGAACCGGTGGAGCCAGATCAGCGCTTGACAGGTTTATTCGGTTGTGTAGCTACAGGCTTCTGGGGTTTTCCTTGGCCGACAGGCCCGCTGGGGCTATCGACATTACTGAGCATGCGCCGAGAGAGGTAAATCAGCTACATACGAAGCAGAAAGACGACTCGGACTAGATGGCGTACCCCATTATAAGCGCGGTCGCTGAAATTGAGGATGACAAGCAGTTTGAGACTGGTTTGAAAGTGGTAAAACTTTGGATTGCCTACAACCGATTCGGCAGTAGTCAAGCGGGCGTTCACAGATAACCACCAGTACTTGGCAGGTTGATATATAAACCCATTCTAGTTAGAGAAAAGGCTTCATACATTGTGGACTGTAACTTACACC
>JABCKH010000543.1:0-12584 GCA_018851285.1 Lyophyllum semitale | reverse complement strand
TATTCGGATTTTAAAAAAATGTATACCAGGTTAGAATCGTGATATGTCTGTCGTGAGTTCGTGGAATTATCTGCCTCGAAGGAACTACGCCTAAGCCGGGGGCCGGATTGGCGCTGGTCTCCTCCTGCCACCCGGGCCATCCAATTCTGTTCCTCCACTGTCCGGCTGAGACCATCTGGGACTTTCCTGATTGTCGCCCGTTGTCGCATGCATCATTCTGCATATTTTGACTGATCTTCAAGCTTCAAGTTCAACGAAACCACGAAATACGAGCCGGATGAGGTACATCACTGTCATTGGTCATCGACCCACTCCTGCTCCGAAATTGCAACTCGCAACACGAGTCGGGCATCGGTCGACGGATAGTCGGCATGAGTCATATTCCTTTCATTTTCTCATCGAATGGGGAACCGATGGGATAAACTATTGTCCCTCGCACACCTGCGTCGAAGCTACCCTTCTACGGCAGGTCGCATCTAGTAGGCCCTGAAGTCGACCGGGTATTTATCTTGCCCTCTCTCTTTGCATATAAGTAGGTGCACTCCTCAGATCAACTAAATCCTCACTTTCCTACGATGGACTCACTCGGAGTAGCACTCGTAACCGGAGCCGCTCAAGGAATTGGAAGAGCTATCGCCTTACGCCTTGCCAGTACTGGATTCGACGTAGCAATAAACGACCTCCCTGCATCCCAGGAACAACTCAATACTCTCATGGAGGAGATCGTTGGGAAAGGGAGAAAGGCCACCATCACAGTTGGCGATGTTTCTGTGGAAGCTGACGTCGAACGCATGGTTTCCACGGCCGTGAATGACCTGGGCCAGTTGAACGTTGTCAGTGTTTCTTCTCTCTCACGACGTTGCGTTGTCATATTTTAATTTATTGAGATAGATGGTCGCGAACGCAGGTATAAGCAAGTCGACTCCGATAATCGAGAGTATGTTTCTTTTGGTTAACTTACCTGAACGAAGCTCACTTCAAATTACCAGCCGATGTCGGTGCCTGGGATCACATATTCTCCGTAAATGCTCGCGGTGTGTTCCTGTGCTATAAGCATGCAGCTATCCAAATGATCAAGCAAGGGCGTGGTGGGAGGATCATTGGAGCATCCTCTGTTGGCGGAAGGGAAGGTAGTCCTTGCCCGCACGTTCGTTTGGACATATGTCACATATCTGATGACACACTCTCAGGCCATGCACTGGTCGCACCCTACTGTGCTACCAAGTTTGCAGTTCGAGGATTGACTCAATCCACTGGTATGCGCTTTCTCCCTTACTCGCATCTTTCTCGATCACGGTGTATCTCCTCTATCAGCTAAAGAATGTGGTCACCATGGAATCACGGTGAATGCATACTGCCCCGGTGCGTTTGTTGCTACAACCATATTCTGCCACTAGCGTCCTGACGAGTGGAGACAGGAGTCATTATAACGCCATTGAGTATATTCATTCGCCATTTTTTTAATGTCTTCCTGACCATGTTCCCAGTGGACGAGTTTCCAAATCCGGGATCCTTGACCAAGGAGGAAGTTTTTAAGCAGGTGCGATAAGCAAAAGGCTATTTATCCACGTCATGGCCCTAACTTCGGGTTTTTTTATGATTCATAGCTCGAAGATACATGCGCGGTGGGATATAATGGTAAACCCGATGAAATAGCAAGTATCGTCTCGTATCTTGCGTCCAAAGAAGCCCACTTTATCACCGGTGAGCTGTAATCCCCTTCATCCTGTATGTATTGATTACCCACTTACACCTAAACATTGATCAGGCCAAAGTGTAAGTTTGAAACATTCTGCGCCGGCACTATTCTAATCATGTTCTAGATTGGCGTCGATGGTGGACGAGCCTTCTCATGAAAGTGTTCAGTTGATTATTCTTTCAATTGTTCTTTGTCTTGAACGAATGAGTTATGTGTATCGCCAATTCTACTCTTCTAGATGCCGTGTCTCGACTTCGCAGATGGTGACTTGACTTTGGCCACCTACTCCCAGAGACACACCCTTGAGAAGTAGCAGATCTGACTGACTCTCTGAGATGTGAGCGGATGTCATTCGCGACAGTCAGGGTGACGTTGGGGTGACAATTGATTGTGAAAACTGATCAATTAACGTTAATGTTGAAATCTTCAAGAAGTCAGTGGCGGTAAACGTCGAGACTCGGTATAAGCTGGAACGCGTGTAACCAGAGGTTCAAATATCCCCAATTACTTATTCTCTAACACCACGCAGCGCCAACATCTCTAAGTTGAAGAGTTGAAGTAAAGTAAGTACTCAAAATCCGGACGCTGGTCAGTGCGTCGTCACATGGTGGTTACCGGCTGGGTTGTAAATTTCAATCTCAGAAGTCCATTCTTCTTCAACCACCACCTTCCCTGCATCTCCAGTGACGCTCATCGTACTGCTTGTCCTCGCAGTTGCGGCCCCATATCCTGGCCGTTCCTTCTCCTCCCTTTCATTAGTGTTTTGATTGTGGCCTGCATCATTGTCGAATTCTGATGTCTGCCGATGTCGATGCCATTGTCTTGGGCGCCGACTGACGTGTTATCACCTAGTCTGTGGGTGGCGTTGGCCTTCTTCGTCTTTTCTATCCCATCTCCGCTATCCCGAGTTGGTCCTTACTGTTCACATCAAGGTGAGTCCGATAGAACAGATTTATCATCTTGTTGATCGCACATCTCTGTAGGCTTCGCTGCTGCCGAACTTCAAGCATTTCAAGGATCACTCGTACATGACAAGGCATGTAACATAACTTTTGAGGAGTATGCATGCTCTGTGTACGGGAGGGAGCGGAGTTCATAGGGTTCACCGATGAGCTGTTGAGAGATGGTAGGGACAGTTATTGAACACATTACATGCTGTATCTACAAGCAATAGATCCCTTACTTAATCCTTTTCATCTCGCAATAGCCAATGCAATATCGCCCCCATGGACCCTTGGGTACGTTTCTACTTCAGTTTCTCGACAATGACCATCTTAGATTCGATAATTGTTGCTCAGATATAATCAAGTCATAGTGAGGAGTCGATACGTAGACTCTCATCCACCGCTTGCCCCGCCTTCTTCGTTCATTTGCTGGCAGATGCTGACCAGGAGGACGGTTGAAAAGTCCAAGGTCCATTTGCGTTCCATCACTCCCGTCTCGCTAGGATCCTCTCCCTTTTCAGCACAGTAAGCACTGGATATCTCACCCACATCACGCCGAAGAACTCTGCCCTTTCGAACTACTGACGACAATGGCCCCCGGGCCAGGTGTAGATGCAAAGCTCGTCGCCCACGGCCCAGCGAATATACTTCATGGATTCGACGAGCTGCGTACAGTCTCTGGCGCAACTCATGGTGCACCGTCCATTAGATCCACTTTTCGCTCACAGGCAAAATACTCCAACATTGCTGTTTAAAGGCATCTGCTGTGCACAGTTGTCTATCTATATTGCCAATGCTAAGCTGAATTGATCAACTAAGGTTAAATGTTCAGCAGCGAGCTGAATCTAGGCCCAGAAGTCTCAGTCATCTGCATATTTATCTTTGGCCTCCGATGTGTATATAAACAGCTGTGCTCCTCATATCAACACCATTATCAGCTCCCTGGTGAGTCACTCTCGTCCACCGCCTACACTGCCTTCCCCACTCACTTGCTAACAGACGTAACCACCAGCATATACCCACACGACCCCGTTGTACTACCACGGGTGGCTGAAGAATCCAAAGTCCATTGCCAGGATCCTCTCCCATTTTCGCACAATATGCAGTCAATTTCTCACCCACGTCTCGCCGAGGTTCTTCATTCTTTACGGTCACCAACATATTGATCGTCCTTCACTTCATGCTGAGCAACCACAACCACTTTCTGACGAGACATCTAGTTCCTCCTGCACACGAGCTGGAAGTTTCTGACTTGTGTTCCGCTTGAAGAAAGCTGGTTGGGTCGGAAGTAGTATCGAGGAGACGCACCATGGATAGAGTAAAATAGGTTGAGCATTGTTGAGTTTTCATTGACAGTCTCATTGGAGGAGGCAGATCAGACCGGAGCGTATTGCAGTGCTCAAGAATGCAGTGGTATGGCTCGGTGTCCTCTGGCAAGACTCGCCAGGCGACCTGCTCTGCAGCACTGCCACACCCCGGCAATGCGCGCTATCTACCCAATTCTGTGTCTACATCTAGTCTAATCTATCATCTAAGCGGCCCTGAACGGTCTGATCGCACCGCTACATGTGCCCACCCCGACTGAAGCAATGTCCTCATTGTGCTCGCCTCCTAGTCCATGTCCGACTCGTGCATCGACCTGCCCTCTGCCGTTCTCCGTCCCACCTTCCCCGCTGCCCTCTTCTAAGTACAATTCCTCTTCTTCGAACATCTCATCTGCCCCGTTTCTCTCGCTCGTCGCTGAAAACCTATCGCCGAATCCACCCAAGTGCCTGCAATGCGAGATTAAGATGTGAAAGTCGAGGGTCTGAATCCCAGTCCAATGGTCCGGAAAGTCGCGTAGAAATCGGGGGTGATGAGTGAACAGGATGGATGGTTGGGTTTCCGTATGAGGCTAGTGGTCTTGGTAAGTGCGCGGCGGCTGAACGTAGCTGTTGATGTTCATATGTGCGACGGGGTGGTTGTATGTGTCTGCATCTGTTGTTTCGCCGCTGTAAAGTACCAAACGGCCGTAATGATCCTGAACGAAGTATTGAAAAGTCGCGAACTGGCAGATGTGGAATGAAAGGCGTAATGTTCGGGAGTGACGGAGTATCTGCTGGTGACTGGGAAGGCTGGTTGGCGGCATCATCAGCCCAATTGAACGAGGTAGGCGGGTTCAGCTCGGTGGATGCGAAGTGATCCAACTAGTCTTTTGAAGTCAGGTCGGGTCGGGTCTTTGACCCAGATTTGAACAGACCGGACCACAACCGGTCTTTTATATTTAGAAATCACGACAACTGCAACCGGACTGCTAATGACCAGTCTTTTGCGGTTGCGGCCGGTTGACGACCGGTTGCGACCGCTGGCCGGCCCGGTGCTCGGTATGATCGATCCGGCTATCTGGACGCTTCAAAATGAACCCTATATCATAGAAAATGGATAAGATTTGACTGAGTTATGAATGAATTACATCTCATGATTGATTTACTTGGAAGGAATACTATTTTGATTGTAACTTGATCAGATCTTGCCCGATTTGGACGATCCAAGGCTCAAATTGACGGGAGGATGCGTGGGTATATGGTACGTAGGGTGCATGGCCACAACCGCAAAGAACTGCAACTTGACTGCGGTTTTTTTATTTCAAACAGGGCAACCACAACCGCGGTCGGGTTGTTTGTGGTTGTGGTCTGGTCAAGTTGCGGTCTTTTGCGGTTGGTGCAACCGGACCTCTAAACACTAGATCCAACAAATCTGTCTGTGATGAAACATCTGCGGTTGCCGTTAGTGTGGTTTCCGGTGCAAGTCCTTGGTGAATGTCAGCCTGAGGTGCCAACTGCGCAGCTTCCTCTCTCGCCTCCGCTAGTCCTTTCAATCTCCCCGAATCCCATGCCTTTGCCTCCCATTGCTCCCAGTCCCCGATAACATCCGCGAGGATACGTTCGTGCGCCTCAACGGTGATGATGGGCCCCTGGACCTTCAGCTGTGTTTCCTTTCCCAACTTGAACCCCTCCCTGACACCCTTCTCGAAAGCTTCTCTCCTCGCCTGCTCCAACTCCTCTTCTCGCAGTGGTGTAACATGTAAAATCGGATTTTTAGCTGGTTTTTCGGTGGTTGCTGGCTCACAACTCGTATTCGCGGTGGTAGATGATGCAGTAGAAGCTTTAGTGGTGGGAAGAATCAGTTTTTCAGCTGACGATGATGCGTTCAGCTTTGCCGTGCGCTGGCGCTGGCGTTTCGTGGTGTTGGTGCTCATATGTCCTAAACACGTGTGAACACTTTTAGACCCTTGTAAAACGCTTTGTTGACACTGTAAACGCTTGGTAGACTCGGTAGACGCTTATAGACTCGGTAGATGACGCTAGACGCTAGGTATGAAGCACGACAGTTGGAAACACGGGCGCGAGAGACTGGAAAGCAAAAGAAGCAGAAGGAGCCCAAAAAGCTTATGCGTGGTACGAATCGCTGTCGTCACCAAATGGAGGAGGCAGATCTGGCCTGAGCGTATCGCAGTGCTCGGGAACGCAGTGGTATGGATAGGTGTCGTCTGGCGAGACTCGCCAGGCGACCTGCTCTGCAGCACTGCCACACCCCGGCAATGCGCGCTATCTACCCGATTCTGTGTCTACATCTAGTCTAATCTATCATCTAAGCGGCCCTGAACGGTCCGATCGCACCGCTACAACGTATTCACCAGTTCTTAAGGGCACGGACGATTGCCCGTTAATGGGGCTCTGTCAACCGCGAATAGCCACCGTTTGCAGTGTTTCAAATGTGACCGCACCTTCATCCCTACGATGTCAGAACCCCAGAAAGCGATTATGTGCGCCGCTTTTTTCGGCATGTTGGCTAATCTTATTCGTGAAAGTCAAGAAGACTCGGGGAAACAAGGACAGAATGGCTTCTTACTACGTTGTGTATGTGTGGCACTCTAGAGTGGTTCAATGGCGCAATATGATTATTTGAGTTGTATAATCCCAGCCGGTTTCGGCTCATGTCTTGAAACACGATTGCAACGGTGTTGAGGCTGAGCTTCCACACCGTTATATTTCGAGACTGGGGGAGCGATCTGTAAACAGGCCTGGGACATTAACAGGAGGCTCATGCGCCGGTTGCCATGATCCGTACCTTCAGCAAAGGTATAGAACAAGGAGCATACTATTAAACCCACAGTATATTACGGATTTGCAGAAAGAAGGACAAGCCCAGTCGATCAACCTGGAGAACAATTAGATGTCGATCGGAGTAGGATGTTGAACCATTCGAACGCACAACTTGAATGATAGAATCAGGATCTCCGTCGCTGGTTCACAAGATAGAGGTAGCCTAGGCGCTTCACCGGCCCTTCTGCAAAGGCCAAGCGTCCGGCCTTTCATTTACTGCATGAGTAAACCGTCGTGTATACAGCTTTATATATGCCTATTCCCTCGCAATGGGGTAAGAGAGGTGGTGGATGCATGGAGATGCATAGCCGGCCCGACAATTGTTTCACACGGTACAACCTCTTTCTTGTCAACGACGACCAGGTCCTCTATTCCAAATAGCGACGCCAATCCTCTTTATCATTCAAGCCACTACAACCAGTCATCGCGAATGAGGAGTTCCATTGCTTAACGGACTGTTCACTCTGATCCCTATTAAACACGGAAATGGCCCGCGGTGCCAATGTCTCTCCTCCACTCTCTACATTGCCCAAAGTCGAGTTTCAGAAGATCGACGACGACGTCTCTACACAGCCATGTGGCGTCCACGACGTGCAAGCCAGAGCCTTTGGATGTGAGTTGACTCTCAAGGACACCGGAGTGGCATGTCGTAACAGTTGAATACAATAGACAACGATTTCTCGGACTTCCACCGCCCAGATTCTTACATTCGACATATAGGTTTGATCTTCGCGCATACAGTCACGAGTTTTCCTGACAATCAGCCTCAGAACCCTTGGAAAGTGAGCTTGCAAAGCAGGTGGAATATGATATGGACGAGCAAGGTCAGTCTCTATCAGTGTTACACGCGTACTCTAGGCCTTTACGCGTCAAAACTCTCCTTTCACACAGATAAGGAATGGCTCGATACTCTCAATCGCGAACGTAAAAAGGAACAATCGAATCCAATCTCGTATGAACTTTTCGAAGTTGTCATGGACCGTTTGGAAAAGGAGTGGTTCGACCTAGTGAGCCGTACCTTCTGCCACTCGTGTTTTCTGTCGCCTCATAGTACCTCTTTTAAAGACCAAGAACATTCCGAAACCTGACCTGGCCCTGCCCTCGGAGGATTCGACTTGTGCTATTTGCGACGACTCCGAGGGCGAGAACAGTAACGCGATAGTATTCTGTGATGGATGCAACCTTGCCGTGCATCAAGGTCTGTGCAACCTGTTCATCTTGCATACCTGTTGAGTGACCCAGGACGCGGTTTCAGATTGTTATGGCGTCCCATACATTCCCGAAGGTCAATGGCTTTGCCGGAAATGTACAGTGTCCCCAGAAAATCCAGTGGTACGTGGATCGGCCACCGATGTCAGCCTGTCACTGACCAATTCTGGTACATCAAGTCTTGTATATTATGTCCCAATGAAGGTGGCGCGTTCAAACAGACTGTCAATGGAGAATGGGTCCATCTCTTATGCGCCATATGGGTGCCAGAAACCCGAGTCGCCAACGACGTGTTCATGGAGCCCATCACCGGAGTGGATAAGATTTCGAAACAGCGCTGGAAACTTGTGCGTGGATGGTGCATGTTCTGATGACATCCTCATTCCTTACCTACCCGCAGAAATGTAACGTCTGTGACATCCGAGAAGGCGCATGTATCCAGTGCGCGAAGACGTCTTGCTTCCTCGCGTTCCACACAACATGTGCTCGCCAAGAAAGGCTGCTGCTGCCGATGAAGGCTGCCCAAGGCGCAGAACCCGTTACTCTGACGGCCTACTGTGACCGACATCTCCCCGTAAGCTCTCCACTACTGTTTCCACACCCCATCTCATTGTAAAGCCAGAAAGAACAACAAGACGCGCGGGCCGCCGCTCTCGCCGCAGACGAAGCCCTCGAAGAAAGCCCCGGCCACACCGCAAAACTCGCCAAATCCGCGCGCGCCTACGCCAAGACCTACAAACCCGGCCCACCGCTCGTCCCCGCGATCATCGTGGAGCGCATCGAATATTACACTTCGAGGTTCAAGCTGACCAAGCGGACACCGACGCTTCAGATGATCTGCCGGTATTGGAGCTTGAAGCGGGAGGCAAGGCGGGGTGCGCCGTTGTTGAAGCGGCTGCATCTGGAGCCGTGGACGGCGAGTGCGGGTGGGAAGGTGCAGACGGACGAGGAGAAGCTCATGAAACTCGATGTGCGTCCTTCGGTTAATCTTTTGTGGACAGCGATACTGAAGGTGTTACCGCAGCAACTGAAACACCTCCTATTTGATATGGAGCGCCTCAGGGACTTGACCTTGGCGACCAAGAAGCGCGAGAGGTGGAAGCTTGAACAAGCCCGCGCGATCCACGACGTCGTTGAAAATAGCATTTTTATCCATGAGAGGTGTCTTCGTAGGGCCCTCGAGCGGATTACGAAGTGGGTGCTTTTTGTTCTTGATTTCGTTAGCAGGTCCTAATTAGAACCTGTCTATACAGCTGCGATCGAAACGATTATTTCAAGAACCCAGTCTCGAAGGTGGATGTTCCTGACTACTTTGACATCGTCACGAACCCGATGTGCTGGACGATGATTGAAAGCAAACTTGATAAGCATGAGTACTGGGACGTCAAAGCCTTCAAGGTACATCGACCTCTTGAGATTTCCGCGATCCAATCTGACTCTGTTTTGTATTCTAGGACGATATCGATCTAGTTGTTAATAATGCGATCCTATACAACATGTCTGGGACACCCTTCCACAAGGCAGCTTTGAGGATCCAAACCGCCGCTAGCCCCATCCTCAAGGAGCTGCTCCCCCTTGCTACAGCCTCCAACACCGACGCCACAGCGGAGCCACCAAACGACGGCCTGCCCGCAATCGGCGACTTGGAGCCCCCTCTGGAGTTACTGGAGCTGCTCCTCTCGACAGACGCGATGAAGGACGAGATCGACCTGGTCTTGGAGGGTACACCGCTGGCGTCGTTGTTTGGCTATGCACTTCCGAAGTTCAAGCCGCCGCCGCCGCCACCCCCGCCTCCGCCTCCGAAGGCACCCAAGGTTAAACGTGATCGTCGTGCAGAGTATGTTAAGAGGAAACAAAGGGAAGCGGTGGCGGCGGCGGCGGCGGCAGTAGTGGCAGCAGCAGAAGCGGCGGCGGCAGAGGCAGAAGCAGAAGCAGAAGCGGCGGCGGCAGGTGAAGAAGAGGCAGGGGAAGAAGTGGCAGAGACAGAATTGGCAGAGACGGAGGTGGCAGAAACAGAAGTGGCAGAAGCAGAAGCGGCAGAGGTGGAAGCGGCAGTGACAACAGTGGAAGCAATGGGGACAGAGGCGGGAGCGGTGGCCACAGCGGCGGAAGCGGCAACAACAGTGGAGGAAGCAGCGACGACAGTGGAGGTACCAGCGACAACAGTGGAGGAGGCAGCGACAACAATTGAGGCGGCAGCGACAACCATGATAGAAGCGGCAACAGCGTTCGTGGAAGTAGCGACAACAGCGGCGGAAGCGACAACAGCGGCGGAAGCGACAACAGCGGCGGAAGCGACAACAGCGGCGGAAGCGACAACAGCGGCGGAAGCGACAACAGCGGCGGAAGCGACAACAGCGGCGGAAGCGACAACAGCGGCGGAAGCGACAACAGCGGCGGAAGCGACAACAGCGGCGGAAGCGACACCTGCAGCGATAGTGGCGGAGGAGATAATCGATGTGGCTACTAAGCCACGGACGAGGCGCGCAGCGGCGGCCCAGCCAGAGGAGGTCCAGCTACCCGAAGCGCCACTGGAAGCTCCCAAAGCTCCCGCAGAAAAGCTAATGGAGGAGGCTCAACAATCAGAAGAGGTGATAGCCGAGTCACCGCTCGACATTGAGAGGTCGGCGACCCCAGGCCCATCGAAACGTCGGGCCAAGCGTTCTTCGATGCTGACATTGGTAGAGGACATTGACCACCAGCAGTCGTTCAAGTTGTTCAACCTTGGGTGGATTCTGCCCCCGGAGCAACGCAGAGGCGGCAGGGCGCCTGTCGACAGACAAAGTCTCAGCGTTGCTCCCAGGCCAAGGAAGCGGATGCGAACAGGTATATACAATGGTCACTCTCACTTTGATTGCGAACTGTCTCTGACGCGCCGCCTGGTATAGATGCCGGACCCTCCCGCCTATCCGTCGTCAGCACTGCTGCCTCCGAAAATCAAACTCTCAATGGATCTACCCCCATCGGACCCGACACCCCGGCGAATGTAGACGCTGAATCCATGGCCATAGATGATGTACCGCCAGCTGAAACAGAAATTCCTTCGTCTTCGTACGCCCCGCTGTCCGTGACGCGGTCTCGGCGCGTGGGCCCGTCCATCTCTGCTCCTGCTCCCGAACGCGTGCCCGTCGTGCCCCCGGTTCAGGTGGTGCACCTGCCGAACGGGAAAGTTATCATCGAGGAGCTGGATACACCCGCCATACGCAAGGAGAAAAATAAAAGGCAGAGGGACGAGAAAATGCGGCTCACTGAGCAGCGGGCAGCTGAGTTAGGTGTACCCGCATCGGCGGCGTCATCGTTATCAGTGCCACCGGTGCCATCACCACCGCCATCGGCGCCCCCGCCATCCTTGTCAGCGCCACCGTCGTCCATGAACAGTCGCTCCCGGTCGTCTCGCAAGGAGAAGGATACTCACGATGCGGATTCGGAATTGAGTTCTCTGAGCGAGTTTGGGAGCGAGGGGGGAATGGGTGGTGCGTCTTTGTCAGCGCCGCCTACCCGGGGACGCGGGCGCGGTCGTGGTCGCGGTGGTAGCCGTGGTCGTGGTCGCGGTCGTGGTCGCGGTCTTGGTCTTGGTCTTGGTCTTGGGCTTGGTCGTGGTCCCAGTCGCGGTCGCGGTCGCGGTACCGGTCGTGGTCGTGGTCGCTGGGGTTCAAAGCCTGTTCATCCTTTAGAGCCGGGGCTGGTTGTGCTTGAGGATGGAAAACAACTTGAAGGCGGGACTCTTGGTTTGTGTCTTCGAGCTCTGTTTGTGTATTGTGTATACTGATCTCGTCCGATTTCGTACTCGTTGCTTTCGTTTAGTGTGGGCCAAAACGGGTGGGCAGTGGTACTATTGCATCTGATTGCCAGACTAACAATTCTTCCAAGATACCTATCCTTGGTGGCCTGCTGTCGTATTCGAGGACAATGACCCGTTGGTGCCACCTAATGTCGTTCAGGAGGCCATCGATGAACGGCAGAAGCTTAACGAGGTCGTTCACATCGTACAGTTCTTTGACCATCAGAAATCATGGTAACGTCTATCACACTAGCCTGTTCTTGGCGTGTCTGAGTGGCTCGTCGTGGTAGGCAATTTCTCACTCTTGATAGGCTAAGGATGCTAGGCGAGGATGAAGGTCAGATTGTGAACATCTGCTACGAGGACCTTACTGACGAGCTTTCCAGCCTTGGACGAGGATATGACTGCTCTCAAGTCCGTGCGACAGACCTGGAGGAGCCAATATCAGAAAGAGACGTGTACTAATTATTATCGGTATGCCTACGCAGTCCTTATCTTTGCAAAATGTTGATGTTTCGATCGTGTTCAGGCAGGCTCTTGAGGAGATGGAAACGGGAAGCGAACTTGCTGAAAATGAAAGGGCACTAGAAGCACTAGCAAGGGAAGAACAGGTGGCGACGCCCGTAACGAAATAAATTCCTGTTGCTAATTTTTGTTAATACTCTATGTATAAGTAAGACCTTTGAATGCCTTTTTTGGGACATGTTGGCTATCTTAGCTCGAGTTCAGGAGTATACCCCAGATGCGACACTGTCACACTCCTGGCATCGCATCACACTCATTCTCAACCTCAACACACTCACTCT
>JABCKH010000542.1:0-12623 GCA_018851285.1 Lyophyllum semitale | reverse complement strand
CGTTCCCAATTTGGCGGGACTGTCACGAAAAAGTAACGTCATGTGACGTTGGCGGATCGTGGATGTCCCATACCTTAAGTATTATCGTGTGGAGAGGAGATGGACCCACAAGTCGGAGACAAGTACAAACTCGACTTCACTCGCTGTACGTCTCATCAGACGAATGCTGATCAAGATTATATACCACTTGCTCCAGGCTTGGCTCTGGGGTCTTTGAAGCACGAGATTCTTCTTTCCCTTCAGGTTTGCTCTCGCCCTCGTTTTGGAAGAATGCGTCACCATAATTGAGGAGGAGCTCAGTCCCGGGTGCCATGTGGGATACTGTATTGAAAAGATTCAGCAATTGGTCCATAACGAAAAGAAACGGGGAACAAAGGGAGAAAGGGGGAAGGGATAACGAAAGGGGCTTACGCGCGAAAAGCCCAATACGGTGTTCGCCGTTTACCAGCCGCACTGTGGGTGTGGGACAGATCCATGAGTCACCAATGACAAGTGACAAAGGAACGAGGTACACACCGCATGCATGGCAATTAGCGTTTTTAAAGTCGTGGTTGATAAAGCGCGATTCGTTCCCGACTTTGGTGCTGTCGATCGACACGCTGGGGTTGAGCTGGAAGAGGTAATTCCGTCTGCGGTGGGTGGACACGAAGCTGCCATAGGTGGGTATTTCATGAGATCTTGTGCTAAGCGAAGAGAGGATCGAATTTTCTGCTCACTCCCGGCAGACCGCGGTGATCTCGTACAAAATTTCGCCTGTATATTCTGTGGAGGGAAGGAGCAAGTAAGGAAGTCGAAATGCTAGATTGATGGATGCATTATTGATGGCACGTACCAAGAATGAAATCTTCTTCCTTTGTTTCCTCTGCGATGTAGAGCCCTAATCCCCATGCGCTCTGCCGAACTTCTGTCCGCTTTGGGTAATCGCGCCACACAAAGTCAGCAGACGAGCTACCCTTCGAAAACGGTTTTTAGACCATGATACATACCTTGTGATTACCACGTTGTATGCAAGCGTTTTTGCATCTATCACTCGAGGCGTCTAAGGATAGAAAGTTTTTTGTTCGGTGTCGAGATAGAAGAACGGGACATGGGAGATCAGAAGCCCACCTCTAGAATGCGGAGATACGACACGATGACGATGACTCGAGGTGAGGCCAAACAATCGGAGTTTGCATTGAAGATAGGATAGGAACGAACCTGGCCTCGCATTTGATGCAAACTTCCGGGTCACACTCCCTGTGTGCACGGTAACATGGACAACGCGCTGTCCCGCATGTGTTTTGTTGCTGTAGCTTACTTTTTGCGCAGGTGCAGCCACGCCAGCGGCGGAAGCCTATACGACATGAACCATTTTAGTTGCTTGTGTGTGAAAGGGTTGAAATTAAATTTCGGCAATTACATTTGCGGTCGCAACGACAGCTACGCTCGCAATGCGCGTTGTTAGCGAAACAGGGACAGTTGGAACGGCTGTCGCAAGGCCCGGGGTGTGAGCAGGGCCAGTTTCTTAGAAGGGACGTTAGAGGCAGCGCGGGAGCAGTGGGTTGTTTCGTACGGCGTGAACGATGCTGCATCGTGGTCTACAGTGCTCTTCAGCGAATATATTCTGTACAAGAATGAAGGACCTACCTTGATACTGAAGCGTTGTGTTCCGAACAGGACGGGCTTTTGTTACTTTCTCGTTGTTCTTTATAGAGGATAGGTCTGGAAGGATGCGTCCGCGATGTTTATAGACCTTTAACAGAACCTTTATTAGCAAAATACAATGAATGATGAACAATGCTCACCTCGTAGCATGGCTTACGGCAGATTACGGCAAGATCACACGGGGAGAGGTCTGGGGAAAAGCAGAGAACAGTGGCGAGAGTTTGGATGTCTTCTTCTATCCAAAATGTACCCTACAGTGCTGGTGGTAAGTAATTGAAACGCAAACTCAAGCAACGGCATGTACTTGCAATGGTTGGGATTTTTCCTAGCAGGAAACATGCTGCCCCACACGGCGCTTCCACGGAATGAGCGAGAGCGTTTGTAGGTACAGTGGACGGGATGGCCTCTGGCAAAGGCAGATCTCCCACTTTCAATATCGATCTCAGTTTCGAGAGTTGTTGATTATGAGGTCAAGACTCACTATGTACGGTGCAGTAACCGATCACGCAGTTCGTATTGTTGCAGAAGTCGTTCGCAAGGTTAGTCAATTTCATGGAAGGACCCGCTTTGGCATGATGTGGACGATATGGAAGAGGCGTTATCGAAGGCCATTTCGGAAAGTCGCTGGAGGAATGAATCAGTTATATTTCGGGAAATTATAGGATATAGCTACCGGCGGCGACTGGCATTGATAATGTCCGGAAGGACGGGCTTAGGTAGAATTCTCGTTGTGTCGATGTCTTGAAATGATAAATGATGGACATAATGAAGTTGATGCACGGTCTGCGTCAAGATAACCTCCACTCAACAAGCGGAAAAATCGAATGAGATATAGATTAAGTAGCTGCGCTGATCCATAAGAACTCACTGTCGGGATCTCGATTGGGCAGCTGCCACTCAAAGTACCGGTAGTCTGCCGCATGAAGGGTATAGTTGAATGTTGGGTCGTCCACCAGAGGTATAAATGGCATATATTCAGAGTCGTCCCCTACGTTGATACTCCGATTCACGGGAGTACACGCCTCATAGGCTGGGCAGGGTTCAAAAGGGGGCGTAATACCCACGGTTTTGACTGGGACGATTGTGGTTTGTGGTTCACTATTGCCATTATTATAGTCAACCATGGTGAAATTCTCGACCTCGGCATCAGAAGATTGGGCATCCTCTATAGTCAAAGAGCCTATAGAGAGGGGGAGAGGGCTTCCCCCGTACAAGGTAGCTGGATCCGCTTGCAGTATTTTCTGAGGTAGGAATCGAGCCAAGGACTGCAAGGTTCGTAAAGAATGGTCCTGTTCCCAGATATAGAAGTCATGCCAAGTCCTTCGGTAGACTTTCCTGACCAGCCTGACCATAGATGAGTCCTGTGCAGTAGTTTCTAGGGCCATTTCGCCAGAATTCGTACAGCGTTGCTCTCCAAGAAATCGACTCCAGGTGAGCGCTGCTCAGCGGAGTTGAAGTTCATATAAACACACCGGTCACGGGTCAACACGTGCTGAGGTACGTGACACTGAGCGAGACGCGTCTGTCGCCAATCTGAATCTGTTCCCTCTCCCACTTGTTCCAGGCTGCTTCTGCGTAGCAAGTCTATATTCTCCAATGCTCTACAACACGTCCTTATCACTACCAGACCAACGTGTGTACATATTCACGACCGTTCCGATCCTCGTGCTAATAGCCTAGAGGTATTCTTGAGGCCGGAATGGCCAAATTTCGCGATTTTTTGACCGAACATATGGCAGCGTATCCCTCTAATATCGGACATTTTCATCTTTTGCAGACGACTTCAAGATCAGGTACGTTTCTTGGTAAATGATAATGCCCTTCAGATCACACTTCCTATCACCGTCCATACTGTGCGTATACATCTGCCTGTGCCTTTTAACTCATTCCTTTTCTCAGAACCTTCTCCACTCAGAATCTTTACCACATATTTCTTGAGAAATCGGCCCACAATATTAACTCCTTCTTCTTGAACTGAGAAATCTCTCAAACCCATCATCTGATTTCTCATACCTAGCCTTTCGCCGTCAACGGTCAACGTTTCTCTACCTCCTGAACAACTTGGAACTCCTTGGGAAGTCGGAATTACTGAGCATAACCTTAACCCTAGCAATAAACGCGGGACCGTGGCTGATTACATAACCACCGTTTTTCAGTTGACTTCTAAGTCAACGTTCAAGTCGTTCACCGACTTTCCTTACTCGACTATGGCTGGCAGACCTGATCTCTCTGGATACAACTACGGGGCCATCTCGTCGCTGGTTCTGACCGCGGACAGGTCAGCTTTACCGCGGAGAGACAAGGAGCCAGATGGGGCTCCAACTTCGCTTGCTGGTCGCATCGACGTTCGCGAGATGGGCTCGCGTGTCGTTCGCGAAGCTCCAAAAGACCTCGACAAGAAGAAAAAGAAAGCCACAGACCGCCAGGACGCCTCCGAGAAGCAGACGGCGAGGCGGAAAGCCGAGCTAGGCTTTGGGTATACCAACATTATCGAGGCAACCCATGATGTGGAGGGCCTCACGTACCGGCCGCGCACCGCTGAAACACGCGAGGTTTACGAACTCATTCTCTCTTCTGTTCACACTGCGCTCGGTGACCAGGCCCAGGATATCGTGCGCAGCGCTGCCGACGCCGTGCTAGAGACGCTCAAAAACGAGAACATGAAGGACTTTGACAAAAAGAAGGAAATCGAGGAAGTTATTCAGTCCATTTCGAACGAGAATTTCTCTCAGCTCGTCACTCTGGCGAAGAAGATCACGGATTATGGTGCGGAGGACGTGACAATGGCGGATCCGGATATGGAGAGGAAGGATGCCGAGATTGATGAAGAGGTCGGTGTTGCTGTCGTTTTCGATGAGGAGGAGCAGGAGGAAGAGGACGAGGAAGGGTTTGAGATCAGAGAGGAGTCGGAGGAAGAAGAGGAGGAAGTGCCGGAGGTTTCTGCAGAGGGAGTCGAAGAGGGTGACGAGGAGATGGTGATTGGGGGCGACTCAGCCCAGGTGAAAGCGTTGAAAACGGACCAAGACATCGTTTCTCCCCATTCCATCGACGCCTTCTGGGTCCAGCGGCAGATTTCAGAAATTTACCCCGACCCCGTTACCGCTGCCGACAAGGCTGCGTCTGTGCTTTCTATCCTTGGGTCCGAATCCAGTCTGCGCGACGTCGAGAACCAGCTTATGGAGCTGTTCGAGTACCAAAGCTTCCACATCATCACCAAGTTCCTCAAGAACCGCGAGGTAGTCGTCTGGTGCACGAAACTCATGCGCAGTGACGCCGACGAGCGTGTCAACGTCGAGGTGGCCATGCGAGAGAAAGGGGTCGGCTGGATTCTGCGCGGGCTTGCTGGGGATCGTCAGGCCAAGGCGGCTCGCGACGAGGCGATGGATGTGGACAAGAAACTCGAAGTTCCGAAGACGGCCACCCTCGCTCCTGGCTCGACCGTACAGCCCAAGCGAACGATCGACCTCGAGAGTATGGCGTTCAGCCAGGGCGGGCATCTCATGTCGAACAAGAAGTGCAAACTGCCCGACGGCTCGTTCAAGCGCGCGAAGAAAGGTTACGAGGAGATTCATGTCCCCGCCCCGAAGCAGAAACCGCCGGTTGAGGGCGAGCTCGTTCCGGTGTCGGACATGCCTGCCTGGGCACGGGAGGCGTTCACTGTTCCCAAGCTTAATCGAGTCCAGAGCAAGCTGTACCCCGTCGCTTTTGGTACGGACGAGCCTATCCTCCTCTGTGCTCCTACAGGCGCTGGAAAGGTACGTTTCACCTCCAAATTCCTTGTCTACTCCACTAAAGTCCTGATTCCAGACAAACGTCGCCATGCTGACAATTCTTAACGAACTTTCCAAGCACCGTGACGAAGAGACCGGCGCATTTGATTTGGACGCATTCAAAATCGTCTACATCGCGCCCATGAAGGCTCTCGTCCAGGAGATGGTGGGCAATTTCACTGCCCGGCTCAAAGTCTTCGGCATCAAGGTCGGGGAGTTGACCGGCGACTCCCAAATGACCAAGCAGCAGATCGCTGAGACTCAGATCATCGTCACGACCCCCGAGAAATGGGATGTTATCACGCGCAAGAGCACCGATACCAGCTACACCAACCTCGTACGCCTCCTCATTATCGATGAAATCCATCTTCTTCATGACGAGCGTGGGCCAGTCCTCGAGAGCGTTATCGCCCGTACCATCAGGCGGATGGAGCAGACCTCGGAGTATGTCCGCCTCGTCGGTCTTTCCGCGACACTGCCGAATTACCAGGATGTTGCGACCTTCCTCCGAGTTGACGAGTCGAAGGGGCTTTTCTACTTCGATGCATCATATAGGCCCTGTGGCCTTCAACAGCAGTTCATCGGTGTGACGGAGAAGAAGGCTATCAAGCGGTACCAGATCACCAACGAGGTTTGCTACGAGAAGGTGCTCGACCAGGCGGGGAAGAATCAGACGTTGGTGTTCGTGCACTCGCGGAAGGAGACGGCTAAGACTGCGAGGTTCCTCCGCGACATGGCTATCGAGAAGGAGACGATTACGCAGTTCGTCAAGCCCGACGGCGCCGTGCGCGAGATTCTGACGGAGGAGGCCAATAACGTCAAGGATGCTAACCTGCGGGATCTCCTACCGTTTGGCTTCGGTATTCATCATGCAGGGATGTCGAGGGAGGACCGTGGGCTTGTGGAGGAGCTGTTCGCGGACGGTTCGATGCAGGTTTTGGTTTGCACGGCGACGCTTGCGTGGGGTGTCAATTTGCCCGCACATACGGTCATCATCAAGGGCACGCAGATTTACAATCCGGAGAAAGGTCGATGGGTTGAGTTGTCCTCCCAGGATGTGCTCCAGATGCTCGGACGTGCTGGTCGTCCGCAATACGACACGTACGGAGAGGGTATCATTATCACCAACCACTCCGAGCTGCAGTACTACCTGAGTTTGCTGAATCAGCAGCTCCCCATCGAGTCGCAGTTCGTGTCGAAGCTCGCGGACAATTTGAATGCGGAGATTGTACTCGGGACGATCAGGAACCGCGACGAGGCCGTGCAATGGCTCGGATACACCTATCTGTAAGGCCAATCATTTATCTTTTCTATCCGTGGTTCACTGAGAGTTTTGAACAGCTACGTGCGGATGCTAAAGTCACCGGGACTGTATGGTGTTGGTGTCGACTATCAAGACGACGACCAGGGCTTGATCCAGAAGCGTGCGGATATCGTCCACTCCGCCGCCGTTCTCCTCGAGAAGTGCCAGCTCCTAAAGTACGAGCGGTCAACGGGCAGGTTCCAGAGCTTGGAGCTGGGGAAGATCGCGTCGCATTACTATGTGACGTATAGTTCGATGATGACCTATAATCAACATCTCCGCTCGACCATGTCGACGTTGGAGCTACTTAGGGTCTTCGCATTGTCGAATGAATTCAAGCTGCTTCCGGTATGTTTTTCTGTTGTCATGTTGTAGATGTCTTGCTCACTGGTTTGTTTAGGTCCGTCAAGAGGCACGTAGACGCTATTCCCCTTTCTAGCGTATGGGACTGACCGTTTTTCATTCAACAGGAAAAGCTGGAGCTTGCGAAGTTGCTCGAACGTGTGCCGATTCCTGTCAAAGAGACCGTAGAGGAGCCCGCTGCGAAGATCAACGTCCTTCTCCAGGCCTACATTTCTCAGCTCAAGTTGGATGGTATGTTTTTATTATGCTGTGTTATATCATCAACGTCTGACAAGTGAGCTCAGGTTTCGTCCTCGTTGCGGATATGGTGTTCGTCCAACAGTCTGCTGGACGGTAAGTCTTGTATCAATGTCCCTGAGCCCTTTTCTCATCTTTCGCCCTTTTAGCATCCTTCGTGCCATGTTCGAAATCTGTCTCAAGCGTGGATGGGCCGTTCCTGCCAAGGCCGCTCTTGACCTGTGCAAGATGGTTGAAAAACGAATGTATGTATTTCTATTCTTCGACTACAACACGTCGCTGAAATGATATCAGGTGGGGATCAATGACACCCCTACGCCAGTTCAAGGGTGTTCCTCCAGAGGTTATTCGCAAGGCGGAAGGAAAACAATTCGTAAGTTTATTCATTGCTCGTCTTACGCAAACGACGCTGATCAATGATCTAGCCGTGGTATCGTTACTTCGACTTGGTAAGCTTTTGCGACGAGGTCTAATGATTTCAATTTGACTTGGCCCTCTAGAGTCCCCCGGAGATCGGCGAGCTTCTCGGCATCCCTAATGCTGGACGCCTCGTTCATCGCCTTGTCCACAGCTTCCCCAAGCTACAGTACGTACTCGATTTCTTGACTAAGGCTCTCTGTTCATAGCTATCCTATTTAGACTTCAAGCACAAGTCCAACCAATCACGCGGTCCCTCCTTCGCATTGATCTCTCCATCGTTCCTGATTTCCGGTGGGATGAGAAGATCCATGGCACGGCTGAGACGTTCCACATCCTCGTAGAGGACGTGGATGGCGAGATCGTTTTATTCCATGACTCCTTCGTTCTTCGACAGCGCTATGCCGAGGATGAGCACAACGTGTCGCTCACTGTCCCCATGTTTGAGCCCGTGCCTCCGAATTACTATATCTCCATCATCTCCGACCGCTGGCTGCACGCCGAGACTCGCCTTCCTATCTCATTCAAGCATCTCATCCTCCCCGAGAAATTCCCGCCCCCCACGCCGCTCCTTGACCTGCAGTCTTTACCCCTGTCAGCCCTTCACAACAAGGAATTCGAGGAGATATATTCTTCAACCATCCAAACTTTCAACAAAATCCAGACGCAGGTCTTCCAAGCCTTGTATACGTCTGACGAAAACGTCTTCATTGGCGCACCAACTGGAAGTGGGAAGACTATCTGCGCCGAGTTTGCCCTGCTGCGACTTTGGAGTAAACGGGAACAGCCTCGGGCAGTCTGCATAGAGCCTTATCAGGAGATGGTTGACCAGCGTGTTGCGGAGTGGCGTGCCAAGTTTTCGAAACTGCAAAATGGGAAGGAGATTGTCAGCCTGACTGGCGAAACAAGTGCAGATCTTCGCCTTCTCGAGAAGGGAGATGTAATTGTCTGTACTCCGTCACAGGTTCGTGGCCTTTCTTCGTTTCATTATCAATTTGTGCTAACTTTATTTTGAATAGTGGGATGTGCTGTCACGGCGATGGCGCCCGCGGAAGAACGTACAGAATATCGGTCTTCTGATTGCGGACGAGGTACAGCTGGTTGGAGGGGAAGTCGGCCCTACTTATGAAGTTATCGTTTCCCGTACGCGGTATGTTTCCGCTCAAACGGAGATCAAGACACGTATCGTCGCTTGCGGAGTGTCATTAGCCAACGCACGGGACCTTGGTGAATGGATGGGTGCTCCCTCGCATGCCATCTTTAACTTCTCGCCTAGGTATGTCTTTCCACCATCCGCCTCGTCTCTTTACTGACATGGTATTGTAGTGCTCGCCCTCTGGACATGGACATCCATATACAATCGTTTACCATTCCCCACTTCCCGTCCCTAATGATCGCGATGTCAAAACCAGCCTACCTTGCCGTCGTGGAATATTCACCCACGAAGCCTGTCATCATCTTCGTTTCTGATCGGCGACAGTGCCGACTTACTGTAGACGACTTACTCACGCATTGTTCCGCTGACGACAAACCCGATCGATTCTTGAATATCGAACTCGAGGATCTTCAACCTCATCTCGACCATATACGCGATCCCGGCCTTGTAGAAATGCTCAAGCACGGTATTGCCTACTTCCACGAGGCGTTGGACAAGCAGGACAAGCGCATTGTTCAACGTTTATTCGAGTCTGGAGCCATACAAGTCCTGGTAGCGTCGAAGGTATGTCATATGGTGTTTGGCCTGACTTGGAGCTCAACATTTCCTGTAGGACACTGCCTGGAGTCTTCCCGTCGCTAGCTACATGGTCATTATCATGGGAGTGCAGGTCTATGAGGGCAAAGAGCACAGATATATCGACTACCCCGTTATGGATGTGCTCCAAATGATGGGCCGCGCATGTCGGCCGAGAGAAGACGAGCGCAGTCGCTGTGTGCTTATGTGCCAGCAGACGCGCAAGGACTTTTACAAGAAGTTCCTGGCGGAAGGTCTTCCGATCGAGTCTCATCTGCCCACTCACCTTCTCCATGACTACTTCCTTGCTGAGATCGCTGTGAAGACCATCGAGAACAAACAGGATGCGATGGTAAGAAGACTTGGGTTCATCAATGTTCTGTTCTAACAGTCTTTCTTCTATAGGACATTCTGACTTGGACGTACTTCTATCGCCGTATGACCCAAAATCCCAACTACTACAACCTCCATAATGTCAGCCATCAAGCCCTTTCGGACCACCTCTCGGAACTCGTTGAAACCACTTTGAATGATCTTGTCAACTCGAAGTGTATTGCCATTGGTAAGTCATCAGTATATATGCAGTCATCGAGATTCTCACGTCTCTTTAGAAGAGGAGATGGATGTAACTGCGCTCAATCTCGGTATGATCGCAGCATACTACAACATCTCATGTAAGTTCCTGCTCTGGAATACTTGTGTTGTCCCACTCACTTGCTTTTTGTTAGATGTTACCGTCGAGGTGTACACGCTTTCCCTCAAGGAGCGTACCAAGCTCAAGGGTCTCCTCGAGGTCGTGTCCTCTTCCGCTGAGTTCGAGAACATTCCAATTCGTCGGCATGAAGAGTCATTACTTCGTCGGATCTACGACCGTGTCCCCGTCAAATTGGACCGCGCCGACTTTGAAGCACCCCATTTCAAGACATTCCTCCTCCTACAAGCACATTTCTCCCGCCTACAGCTCCCTCCCGATCTTGCTGCTGACCAGGTGCTCGTCCTCGAGAAGATCCTTAACCTGTTATCTGCATGTGTCGATGTGATGTCCTCGAATGCTTGGCTGAGTGCCTTGGGCGCGATGGATCTCTCCCAGATGTGTGTACAGGCAATGTGGGAGACGGATTCGCCTTTGAAGCAGATTCCTCACTTCGAGCCCGAGGTAAGTCTCGAGCTTACTCTCTTTTGATCTTAACTCACGTCTGACGTTCAATAGGTCGTAAAACGTTGCAAGGAGGCGGGTGTTGAATCGGTGTATGACGTCATGGAGATGGAGGATGACAAGCGCAACGAGCTCCTACAGATGACCCCGACACAGATGTAAGCCTTCTCAACAGCCTTTTCATATTCCATGTGCTGACAATCTTGAATCCATCAGGCGTGACGTTGCTATGTTCGTGAACTCCTATCCCACCCTCGACGTTACACACGAACTTGTGAAGGGGGAGTACACCGCCGGAGCACCGATCATCCTTCAAGTTGCTCTTTCAAGGGACGTGGACGAGGACGATACAGAAGGCGACGATCAAAATGTGGTTGCGCCCTTCTACCCCTCCAAGAAAATGGCCAATTGGTGGCTGGTCGTCGGCGACTCGAACAGCCGCCAGCTCCTTGTCATCAAGCGCGTCACCGTGACCAAGAGCCTTGCAGTGAAGCTCGAGTTCACGCTTCCCAAGGGTACTCATTCTTTGAAGCTTTTCGTAATCTGCGATTCGTATATCGGCGCGGATCATGACATTGCGCTTGAGCCGATTGAGGTTGCTGAAGGGGAGGATAGTGATAGTGACGAGGATATGGAGAGTGGCGAGGAATAGAGGGTTTTCCAATCTCTTGGCGTTTACATTGTACTTGAATATCTGTATCTGTAGTGCTTTTCGTGTAATTTCATCTGACTATCTGTTTGCTCATTCATGTCTGTCTTTCTTGCGTGTACCAGGTGGATCCTACCTTCCACACGTACTCAGCTCGCCTGACCTGGAATTATCGTCCATTTAAATTTCTGACTCTGCCGTAAATTCCGATATGATTACATGGTTATCCAAAAAACATGATACGATGTGACCACATGAGCTCAGTGTTCTACCTAGCTATGCCCGAGAACACAACACCTCGAGGGCAATGAATTTCAAACCTGCTGTCGTTGAGAGTCAATACCGGCGGGATGGGTGCAAGCGACTTAAAAGAACTAGACTTACCGTGTACGGCACGAGAGTGAGGGTGGTGCCAGTTGTGGTTCGTGTCGGGATGTCGACAAACCAATCACAAGTGTTCGGATCGCTGAGATTCGAGATACGGAGCTTAGTGCCTTCTTGAATGACATACGTCTCCCACTTCATGTCGCGCCTGGCGCCAGCGGCCTTTCTCTTTGCTTGCGAGTCCCGCACAGTCGCTGTAAACTCGGCTGATTTCGCCATCGTCGCTTTCAGCGACCCCTCGATGGATCGCACCTCTGCCCCGGTCGTCACGCAGTAGATCTTGATATAGGACGGAGTGGCCATGTACCGGTCATGGTCATCCACAAAGTCGAAGCTGTAGCAGCGCATGCTTGCTAACTGATCACCCCAGATGCGGATATGCAGATTGTCGGCCAGCCGTGTCTTCAACACCGTCTCGCCTTGGGCAGATTTAGCCTACGAATCAGAATAGTAGGTCAGCTTACTGAGAGTCATACATGACTCACCCTGAGCGCAACAGGTTTGTACAGTTCCATCACCCGTACCTCTGCTAGGTCAGCCTCTGCTTCGATTCTTTGCATTGTCGTCATAGCGTTTTGGACTGAGCCGTAAATCTCCTGCACGTTGAAGGAAAATGGGCTCAGCCATGCCATTGCGCTTCGCCTCAACGCGCACCCACTCGCTGAGCTCCCGCTCTGCGATGTTGGTGGCGGATCTCGAGCTCATAGTGGTCGTTGAGGTTGTAGCGGAGTAGAGGTCTGTCGGATAATAGCGTATTTGAGGCCCAGCGAACCTCAACCTCTGTCGGCGTGCTATGGGAGCAGTGGTTGTTCTTGGGAATCGCGCGGCGGAGGCCCGTGGGGCTCGATGGGGGACTCTGAGCGCCCACCATGCTTGAGTGGTGGGCTACTGGTGACTGCGAGTGGTGGATGTGAGTCAGCGCGCACGCGTGGTGCCGCAGCGCACCTAAGTACTCTGCCCGTTACCCA
>JABCKH010000541.1:0-12627 GCA_018851285.1 Lyophyllum semitale | reverse complement strand
GGGAGAAGGTTGTTTTATAGTGCCGAGTAGGTATCCTGTGATGCCGCGAGCTTTCGTTGCTGAAAGTATAGTGGTTTTAAATGCGATCCAGTTAGAGCCGTTAAATTTCTCCTCTACGGGGAGAAGGAAAAGGGGAGGATTGCTCGAAGACATGGATATGGTTTTCGGGGTTTCGGTTTCAGTGGGGGGTTCAGGTTCAGTAAGTTCGGTGTTAAGTTCGCGTTCGGGTGGATTCATTCAGGATGCGGTGGTTCAGAATTCGGTGAGGTTTCCCAAGAAAAATATGACTGAGATCAGGCGCAACGGGGCCCATAACCTGTTGTAAGTTAAACTCAGTCGTATAAAGGGAATAGACTGTATTCGATAGTACCTGTTGTAAGTTAAACTATAGGTGACGTTAATAAGAAGTAAATATGAATAACTGAACGGCATACCTCAGTCGTATAAAGGGAATAGACTGAGGTATGCCATGTCCGTGATCCCGCCATATCCTCCCGCTCGCGTGGTACTGTACAGTACCAAATTTGCCTCCGTCTCCTCCTCATCCTAATCAGGTTGAGAGATCATGTGATGTGGACGCGTCGATACGCGAGTCACATTCCAACACTTTTCCTCCAAAAATTGATTTCGAAGACAATAGGATAAGGGATTTGACTTTTGATGCCGCCAAGACGCCGCCGGTCCGCCGCTTTACGCCGTCACGTCGCTGTCACAGCTGCCAGTGGAATCTTTCTCTCCATCCACTCTCATGAGGAGCTCTCCTAGGAAACAAGTTAGCTCCCGGGCAGGAATAACCGCTCTACCTCTGGAGTTTCTCGTCGATATTCAGAGTTTCATCGAGCCCTCCGATGTCATCACTCTTCGAAAGGTCGGTTTTCAACAGCTGCAGTTGATCAAATGGCTTACTGACGAGTCTGACGAATACTAGACGTGTAAATACCTATTGAAGGCGACGTCCCAGCGTCAAGTCTGGCTGAACGCTCTCCATCGCATGTGCACGTCACACGGCTTGTTCGTGCCATCGTTTCCCATGGAACAGATGACCACGAAGGAACTCGAACACGCGGCTCTTAGACCTCGTCGTTTCGCTTCCATGCTGATGAACACAAAACCAGATACTTTCATGAAGCATCGCTCAAGACGAACCATCGAGCCCCGTTCAGAATCCGAGGAATTTGACGACTTTCGAATGATTCCTGGAGGTCGATATCTGATCACTCGCTGTGATCACGACTTTCTTTTCTGGGATCTTGGTTCTCACTCCAAGAAGACACCGCGCCTGAAGTCTCCTCTTGCATCCATATCAAGTCAAGCATCTATTTCAAGCTGGGATTGTGGACCTAGTGCGGACGGCTTGGGAGTTCTGTTTTATTTGGTCACATACGAAGAGGGTGACTCAGGGTACGTTTTTTCATACTATCACTTCCGATAATAATGATATTTTATGTAGGCTAACGTCAGACGTTTCCGTCTATGCCATCTATCCATTATCCCCAATCCCGGAACTTACGAATATTGCGTCTCTCACCAATCTCCCTTTTGACCCATCTGCTTGGACGTTCACCGACACTTTGATCGCTGTTCTGCATCGTAATTCGACTTTAGTCACTGTTTGGGATTTCAAGAATGATTCGCTTGTTACCTGGGACCATCAGGACCCCAAAGCTTGCGATGTAGGTTTACACTGCTCATATAACTAGCAATACCACCGTATCTCTCATGCCCATTTTGTCTAGATTACGATGACCCAAGATCATATAATCATATACAAGCCCATCTCAGGTTTTTCCTTATATGCCATCCCCTCCGTTTATCCATGTCAGGGGACAGGTAGTTTTGACGCTAGCGTTATGAGCGAGCCGTATTATTCGACCGCGGAGTTCGCATATAATGACAAGGCTCGAGGTCCCTACTCTGAGGTGATTGGAGTAACTGCTTGGAGACCACGGCAAAACAGCCAACAAATTTTAGGCCTCGTTGCTGTGGACGACGAAGCCAGTGTCGTCGACTATTACATCTGGAAATCCTTTCCGCGAACAGGAACCCGACCTCTTTTGGCAGATTCAATTACGACGTCGCAAAGGGCGCCTGGAATGCCTAGCATGCATTTCTGTGATCGATATGTAACTCAGATTTGGGGAGACGCTCACCATGTCTTCGTTATATTATCTCCAACCCCCACCCAAACGATTACTACGACTCGAAGCGGCAAGCTGGGGATCTTCAAATCAGTAAATCTCTGGAAAACCGGCAGCAAGTCGGACAAGATCCATGACTACGATCTCTGCCCTGCCACTGGTCGTTTGTGTATCATGACACACTCGGATGAAATCCACATTGTCGATTATCTCTCACCGTTCTGAAGACATTGTTACACTCTTCTACTTACGATACTTCTCTTCCAAAGGCTACCCCGCGACTGGATAGAAGTTGTGGGACTCTTCGAAAACATCGCCATCACGATTACGAATCTTGTAAATAGTATGTCATTACGTATAATTCTCACTACACAATTAACAAGACGTTACATAGGTCGGAGCGGACAGCAATCGGTGTCAGCACACATCAACGGCGGATGTGATCTGTTGAGAGAGGAATACCGAGAGCAGACAGTGGATACCCAAAGATGCATGTAAGATCTGCCAGTTGTCGATAAAACCATCTTCTTATTAGAGTGTATAATAGAGCATCTTCAGATTATTGCACAGGTAGATTTACTACAGCTCGCGTCCCAGACACCAACCATTCGTGTACATTGCCTGCTTTGTCAAACCTGTCCAGATGCTTCGAGACCAGATCCTTCAAGTCAGCCACCCTGATACATGCGCCGACCACCTCGCACCCCAAAATCTCGCATGCTTCAAGCCATACTTTGCGCTCATTCTCAAGCCGTTTGGTGACCTTCTTCAGTATCCCGTTTTCCATCAGTGCCCAGTAGTACTCCGTCGAGAACTCATCCTCGTCACCGAATATATGCGCGAAAAGCGGGGGATAGATCTCGCTGAACATGATGGGGCAATCCATCACCTGTTCGAACAGATAAATCCCGTAGCTATTAGAGATGAGGTGCGAAAGCTGAAAGCCTGGGACCGGCTCATGAGTACGCTCTGCTTCGCGAAGGAGCTCATCAAAGGTAGACTGATCCTGGATGTTCCGCTTGCGCAGCGGATGGTCTTTGACCCATGCAGGGTGATCTACAATGAAGAGAGGGTATTGCGCGAAAGAGGTGCAGAAGTCTGAGGCTGAACGCTCCCAGTCGATGATGCCGTGATGCGTGGATGAGTGTCGACGTCTGTGATCATGATATTTTGCGAATGAAAGTCGCCGGGAGTGAGAGGGAAACCATAGAGGTCGATAGAAGGATCGAATAACGAGGGAATGAGAGAGCGCATGAACCAATGTAGTGCATAGCGATGCGGTTTGTTACTGGAACCGATGTCTGTCTCGTTTACGTGGTGAAGGTCCGCGTTCGCACGAGCTAGCCAGTACCCGGCAGCGCTACTGTATGAAGTGGCCGAAATGGGAGCTACAGAGTCCTTTTCGTCGGGATCTGCAAGTACGGTAGTGAATTTGATATACCATGCATCCTTTCCCTCGCAATCGCCCGCTCGTTTGAACAGCGCGCCCCTTTCGTCGAATCGCTGAGACCAGAGCTCCAGGAGGATATCGACGACCTGGCGCAGTATAATGCGGCGCTTGTCGTCGTCCATGTCGTTCCATACTGAAAAGAGGGGTACACCTTCGACTTTGGACATCAGGATGTAGGGTGAACGCACATTTCCGTTAGCACGGGCGCTATGGTGAATGACGTGCGGCACAGGGATTGTGGTGTGACGTTCAACATATTCCATGGTAGCCACTTCACTTGATATCCTTGTCAAGATCGTGGAGTCGTCCTCGGTGCTTACGTCGTCCTCGGATTGAAGCGGTACACGGGCAACAAGTGTAGTGCTTTGAGAGTCATGAAGATGAAGAAAACGGACGAGATTGTAACCTCCAGAAACCTGGTCGCCCCAATGGAATGAGTCGACTTGGTGAAGTTTACATGCGAGGGAAGACAGGGCGTCCCAGTTGACGATGTCAAGGGTGATCTGAACGCTGGCATCGATATCAGAAGAAATACTCGAGGCCGAAGAAGACAAGGTTGTCATTATGGCAATGATGTAGCCCAAGATTTCCTTGCTCTTAGACAAGTTGGCGCTAGATACACTGTCAAGGCCAAGCGCAATGCCTTCCTCAACAGCGATAACTATACTAGTAGGAACAGTGTGAGCGAGATTGCGACAGAGTAGATGGTGATTCAGGTACTGACCCGCATCGACCTCCTTTTCACTCCTTTCCACCTCTTCAGACCCTCTTCATACGTTGTTGCGTTGAAAAGTTGTTATCATTGACTTCAAAATCGGATTCGGATATCCGCATTCGTCTAACTATGTCGGAGGTTTCTAAAATTACAGTTTAGGCCTAATCTTCGCTGATCAGATTACGTTCGCCTGATTTATTTCTAAAACTTTTGTTAGGCTGTGAATATCCTTCAGACTGTTAGATCGAGTCACATAGGTGTAAAGAAAAAGCTGTGTACAACTTTGACGTGAATTGGTCTTGGTGGTAAGTGTGTAGGAGCTCGACAATGACAGAGATGGTGACCAGATCAGGCCAAATCAGGTCAAATCAGGTCAAATCAGATGGGTTGCCTGATCAAGGGGGTCGGAAATCTCCGACATTATGTCCGATGTCCTTTGGCTCGCAGAACCGTAACTCATAGTCGCCCTCTGCGTTCTCCGTCGCCAACGACCTATGACTCTAAAGGCAGTGGCCACGCTTCTGGCTTTGAAAATTGTCACTGAACCTAACCACACCTAACCACACCAGCAGCCCAAACGCACGCCGCAGTCGCGTAACTAGCCTTGCTTTCCGGCCATTGTTAGCGTTGAGGTGGCGACCCAAGGGAAACGTAGCTATGTGGAACACCGTCTAAATTGTGGGCATATGTCTAATTTACAGAATTACACTTCAGCAGGTACTTGAAGGATTTGCCTGAGCCTTGATGTATCGACATGGGCAATGCACGATGTCGGCCATGCTGTCGAACCTCTTGCCCCTTGAGACTACAGTAAATCTCGGAGATTTCGAGCCGTTCATTTCACGATACGTTTCACTGCCACACTCCTGCATAATTCAACACTGTAATCCCCATGACAGAAATTTAAGCGCTCAGCACGGGCAGATCTCCTCGTGTTTAGGCACGAGGTTTGGGTTCTTGGACGTCATGACGCAGACCTCGTGCCCTACCGCCTCCCCCAAAAACGTGCATGAAGAGTCTTTCGCTCTTCCCAAAGTTTGAAATCGAAACCTCTTTATTATAAGAAAGATCCATCTCCATCTTTCAGCTTTCCATCGCGGATAACCATGGTCAAAAAGAGGGGTCACCGGTGGGCGAAGGAAATCACCGAAAATGATGTCTTTCTCGATGATCCCAAAGAGACCGATCTCGTCATTGCGTATATCCGTTTGTTTATTTCGTCTGAAAAAGTCTTAACTTTGAACAGAATCATGGGTCCCACGGGATCTGGTAAAAGCAAGGTATGTCTGATACCCGCGAGCCATTCGTCAACTTACTTATCGGTATTGAGTTTATAAACACCTTACTGGATGAAAAGGTAGCATCTGTTGGCCATAGCCTCGTCTCACACACGAAGCAAGTTCGACATTTTATCTTCGCCGACCCCAGGTTTCCAGGCCGCCGCATCGTGATGATCGACACACCTGGCTTCGACGACACAGATGACAGTGATTTGGAAGTGCTGAAACGCATCGCGATCTGGCTAGCTCGATCGTAATTGTCACCTCAGCGACATCCCAATTATTACGAGCGCTTACCACGTTCTTACAGCTACAAAGCCCAGATGAGGCTGGCTGGACTTATCTACCTTCATAATATCTCTCATACTCGAATGACAGGGACAGCAAAAAAAAATCTCAAAATGTTCGAGAAGTTATGTGGCGTCGAAGGGTTCAGGAGGGTTGTTCTTGTCAGCACAATGCCGGGCAAAGAATCCGAGGAGATACTGACAAAGCGCGAGACCGAGTTGAAAGAATCTTTCTGGGGGGGTATGGTGAAGCAGGGGTCCAAGATGACTCGGTATGACGACACGCAAACCTCGGCACAACGCATCATAGACCACATCCTCGAAGCCGCTTCCGCCTCTTCCGCCGCTTATGCCGCCTTCGCTGCGACGGGCGCCCTGGACCCCATCCAAATCCAAGAAGAGCTGGTCGAGAGCGACAAAATGATCTGGGAGACTGCAGCGGGTCACTGCCTGCTCGATACTCTCCAGGAGCTGTTAGACCAGCAAAAGTCGAGAGCACGACAGGGAGGGGAACGCGACGACAAAAAAATTCTCGAGACAGACAGGAAGATTCGGTCAATCATGCAACAGATCCGAGACTTGGACAGGTCCTTTTTTCGCAAATTCAGGCGTTTCCTCGGTCTTTGTGAGCTATCCATTTTTTTTTGGGAGCTGTAAACCTGACAACCTTGTGTCATCTCAGGAACGGTCCCTCTGATATCGTTTCGTTGAATCATTGAATCGTTTACCACCGGATTGATTAAATGTACCTCGTTTGGTTTGGCTGGTCAATTTTTTTTTTTCGACCGAGAGTGAGGTTTTTCTCAGAACGTCAACGAAACCACTGCTCGATGCCTTCGCTAGCAAACGCCGAAATGTGAAGTGTTCGGGAATTCCGGAAAACGCACTAGGCCTGGTGGGCAAGAAACTGCCCACGACTCGAAGGTTGTACAATCTTATTCTATTTGACCAGACGCATTATTCAAGCACCCATCTTAGTCGACGCGCTCACCATACCATACATATGCAATACCTTTGTACAGCTTCTCAGACCTCGAGGACGGAGAACCAAATCCACTATCTGTCCTCTCCCTCGTAATCATTGTGCAGTTAAGTCATTACCCATCTCCCGCCGCTGGCTGAGTTTGCGATGCATTTTATTTACAGCCTTTACTCGGAGGACCGGCTTCAATCACATCTTACTCACCATTCAATCTTTATGCCGCGCGTGGAGTTCCAACTGTTGCGACTGGTGAGCACCTACGAGGGTCCTTTACAGCATCCGGGAACGACCACAGCAGACACGCCTGAGGACGGTCCCAGCCCCTCTAGGAGCACACTGAGTACTAGCCAGCAGCTAGCAACGGTGGAGTATTATGAGCAGATAGCGAGTGGTTGTCTTCCAGTACGTCCGCCATATGCAATGTAAGCAGTAAACGAAATGCTTGATGCATGAATCCACACCCAAGTCGCTCCACCTTCTGTGACATGTTTCATGTCGGTATTAGTAGGGACCCACCCTGACGTCTGCGCACCAGGCGTACACAACGCCTGATTTTGCCTCGTTGAACAGAATCTGCATACAAAGGCCTTGGCCATCATTCTTCTCCTACCATACCTCATCCCTGTCTTCTCAGGAACAGATAAATCTCGTCTCCACCTCCACAACCTGCACCCAAAGTCGTCGATCAGAATGGGCTTCTTCTCACTGTCTGCTTTCAATTGGCTTATATCAAGGAACACGGAGGGCAACTCGAGGAAGGCAGGCAAGCTAGACGATGTGCTTTTGAAGGATCCAAGGGATAGTGATCTAGTCGTCGCGTACGTCTGACTATATCTCTCAAGAAATATTGTAACAACTTGACCAACAGAATCATCGGATCCCCAGGGTCTGGGAAAAGCACGGTAACGTCTAATATCGTGAGCCTTTTTTTCGTCAGCTCACCTTTGACTTTAGTTTATAAACACCTTGTTTGGCGATGAGGTGGCATCTGTCGGCCATGGCCTCATATCTCATACCGTGAAAATCCAGCCCTATCTTTCTTTCGACGACCCCAACATCCCTGACCGCCGTGTCGTGGTTATTGACACACCTGGCTTCGACGACACGAGTGTTAGTGACCGGGAAGTTTTGAGGCGTATTGCTGCCTGGTTAGCTCGATCGTAATGATTTTTCTTAGTGCGCTCCAGTTTCATGAACACTCACTATATTATTACAGCTACGAGACCAACAGGAAGCTCGCTGGACTTATCTACCTTCAAGACATCAGTCATAATCGATTGCACGACACGAGAAGACATTTTACCGCATTTGAAGGGCTATGTGGTCTCGGTGGTGCCAGGAAGGTCGTTCTTGTCACTACAATGTGGAGCCGGGTTGGTGAGGAAGCAGGACAACAACGCGAGAACGAGCTGAGAGACGAGTACTGGCAGGATATGCTTGACCAAGGATCTACCGTGCTTCGATTCCACGATACACAGCGCTCGGCCCAAGACATCGTCAACCGTGTCCTCGGAAAGAATACACTTGACCCCGGTGAAGTAACTCCTTTCCGGGACGAGGCAATAGCACGAGCGACTAATTCACGAGAGGGAGTCCGCCACAAGATGAGTCGGGCGATCTCAACCCAGATCAAAAGCCTCGGCATTCGTCTTTCTGGAACTTAGTAGCCTCATGTACTTCTAGGTACTTGCAGTGAGTGCCAGACTATTTTTCGTACTCAAGGATGAACTAAACCGAGCACTGTTCACAGCCGATCACTTGCTTTATTTCCAGTGGAGGGTTTTGCTCTACTATAGCAGCTCCTTCACCGGTCTCGAGGAGCTCTTTGCACTCGTCTATCATGCAAATCAGGACAGCAGCTCCGCGCCCGCCGTAGACAGGATTGCCTGTGGCACAAGGATAGTGGACTGGACGACCACGCTTTACTTCTTCGACGTACAAAACCCTGTGAACACCTGGCCTATATACAGTTATTTGTCGCGAAAAGTCGGTGTCTTCGAGTCCTGACAGACTTTTATCAGAGTTTGGGCAGCCTATATATCCCTATCTCTATTTTACATCGAACTTAACCCGTAGCCCGCTTATCGTGATGTTCAAGTCAACGCGTATTCTTCTAGGCAGCTGCGATGGAACTTCGAACAGCTAGCACATCAATTCACTTACCCGTTCAGGTTGCCGCAAGTTGTGGGGTCAGTAACAAATGAAAAGTCCCCAAATCCAATCGCATCGTAACGTCATGATTGATTGTAACTACACACCCACTAACACGGACCCCTTCAATCGGTTGACGGAGAGTTCAGCAGGCGCTCAAGAGTCTGGATGGACAGTTCATCGTGGTTTAACCCTATACGTGCCATCTCTCGAAATCGTGCCGGAGAAATGGCGCTCTTTTGTTCGGCCACACGCATGTTCTGGGACAGCCTCGGCATTAGCTGCTGGATGATGTGATCAACGGTTGGACGCTCCATAGGATCGGCCTTCCAACAATCCTGCATAAGAGACCAGGTCTTCTCTGTGAGACCCCAAGCGCTCCAGCTAGGGCTTGAGTCTGAAGGTCGAATAGGCCGCTCGCCCTTGCTGACCTTGAGCAAGATTGCGGTGTCGCGCGACAGGTGCACGAACGGAATATGCCCCGCAAATATCTGAGTATATTCTGGTCAGACACAGAAAACATTGCATGCAGGTGGAGTCTCAACGACTCCCTAGCTCGGCCTACCTCATATGCTACGCAGGACCAAGCATACACGTCGCTGGCCACAGTATTGTGCACTTCCTCTTCATTATCTGGATCAAAAAGCTCGGGAGCTTGCCATCTGACTGAGCCGCCCTTCGAAGCTACTGCGGAATGAGATGTCCAAACCAGGATATGGGGAGCTGATATGGAAGAGATTCCAAAGTCAGCAACACAGGCCCTTCCGAATTCATCGACGAGAATGTTGGGCTGTAGAAATGATCGGTCAAGGATGGAAGAAATTATGGATATGGAGATTGAACTCACCCCTTTTAAATCTCCATGGATGATCCCGTTTACATGTAAAAAGCGCAACCCTTGAGCTACGTCGGAAACCTTCCGGAGGGTCTTTAGCATTCAGTGTCTAGAGCTATACGTGCAAAATTGTCAACTGACCAACAGAACCCGGTCTGCGCATGCATGACTTTGCAGATAGTTGTTGATATCGCCGTGTTCCATCCAGGGGGAGACCAAGGAGATTCGGTTTCCAAATCGGTAGATTCCATAGAATGGAATGATATTGGGATGTGATAACTGACCCCAGAGAATTGCCTCCTTCGAACATGCCTGTAGAATGGCGATAAAAATTGGATAGATGAAAATTAAAGTGTAAATGACCTTCAAGAAATACTGCATCTCGGTCTTCCTGTTAAGTCGAATGGTCTTCAAACATACCACTCGACCCTGAAAGCTTCCCTTGTAAATGTCAGCGAAACCTCCTGAGGACTCGGAATAGTCTCCATTAGTTGTGACATGGTTTAGTTCGTAACACGCGGGATAAAGGCCAGATGCTCCTGCAAGTCTCTGCGTGGCGACAATGAGATCACGCCGAAAGCTTGACGATGGGGGCATGTCCAGAACGTCCAAGAGCTGAATCACGAGAAGAATTCCAGCGATGGACGACAATTGAAGTACATCACACGTACTCGTTGAAACATGTCAAGGAGTCCCTGCGCACTGGAATTACGACAGGCCAGAAGCTGCTTGTATTGTTCGCGATCTGCGAATAACACTTCGACTGCGGCAACGAGTTCGATCTGCTCGTGGTCATCTCTATGGATCTAGTATGTATTATGATGGAATGATACTTACTTTTGGACCCGGTGGCTCGACAGCAGCCATTGTATCTGGTGCGGGTGCTGAGCTGCACCGGTTGTCAGTCACTTGCATCGATAAGATGCACGAAACATACTGACGGACATAAGCTAAAAAGAAAAGAATTTAGCTAAGGCGGAAATAACGCAGAAGGGAGCCATACGATGGTTGGAGGATTTGGACGGCGTTGAGAGCATTCCTTCCGAGGATGTAATTCACGATATCTCGTGCCGAGCGCTGCGTACCGTCAAATCGAGTCATGGTGGATCCATGGTCAAGCATATGTTTCCAGTAGTCCGCTCTCAGACCATTCTCGCGTTGCTGCCCCACCTCCTTAGGAACCTCGCTCCACATGGTAGTAGCAAGCATGACCTTGCTCGTCCCTTCCCTACCACATAACTCGTCGAATACGTCGAAATTCATTGTCACTGCCGGTATGCGATTTTGAGTGATATCGCGAAGGTAGATGACCCCTGCGAGCTTCGTGTCAGAATTGTAGCTGGAATAATGTGGTAAGCGCCCGCAATAAGTGGATATGAGTGGATGGATAATCACTCGGATCGAATTAGCCAAGCAGCAACACGCCGCAGAATCTCCCATTCATCGATAAGGACGGTATCGAAGCCAGGAGTATCGAGCACCACAATCCGGTTATCGGGGAATTCGGTATTGAGCCAGGTGAAGTATTGTACTTCCACAGTTTCAGCTTGCATCTCATGGCCAACGGACATTACATCTTGGCCGATCAAGGTGTTGATGAACTCCACAAACATGGTGAGATAATGCAGCATTGACGGAGAGTAGACCTACTGTGCTTTTGCCAGATCCTATAGGCCCTATTATTCTGTGTCCATTACTAATTAGTTATATCTTGTCTGGGGGACTCAGAGGGGGTGGATTTACGCGATGATAAGGTCGGTATCCCTGGACCCTTCTAAAAACACATCCTTCGACTTGACCTCTCCCTTCGTTCTCCTTTTCGCTCCCTTGATTCTGCGCAACATCGACTAGTCGTTGCAAGTTGTAAGTGTAAGATAAGTATATCACCACAGAAGACCGGCTTAGGTGCGACACGCGTCGTCGAAAAGTGCAGGAATTTGCGTGCACACTGCAGATCGCGTTTTGGAGTCTACCTGCAGCCTTAAAACCTCGTGCACGAACATGTGGACAGTTGCCCTGAATCAAGGAAGCTTCAGTTGACGTAGCTGAAACACATCACTCCTGTACACGAGTGCAGGTGAGCGCGCTGAGGAATTGAACAAATCGAGTATAAGTACCACTTCACTTCATTTCATTTCACTAGTGTTTTGCAACGATCAAGGCTCGGGATAATCTGTTGCGGACCGGTAACTGTAGATGGTTCCTCCTACTACTAGAACGACGACATCGGTCACGGTGGTTCCTCCGATTCTGTGTAGAACGGCGTACGTTCTACTGAGAACTCGAAGCTAAGTATTGTTCGGCCACTGCCAAGAACCAGAAGAGCTGCATGCGGAGCTGTCCTTCTTATAAAAGTACGCAGAGAGATAGTAAGGGCGGAATCTCGTTGTATTCAGAGAGATTTTGTGTCATGCAGGCGCCCCAAAATCGAGCCTCTCAGCGTAACCTGATCCCAACCTGATCCGTGACAGAAGTTCAAGCAACGGCACAACTTGACACAAGGTCACGTGCGAGCAAAATCGCGTCCTAAAATGGCGGGACCAACCAGACCCGACACACTCTCCTCATTGGGAAGGATCGATCCGCGACACATTCGCGTTATGATGCGACGCTTGTGTCGCGCTCCGTGCCATGGTAGGAAAGTGCGACACCTCACACGTGGTCGACCAGGCTTAGTAAACGAGTCGGTAGTGGGCGTAGAAGTCCGTAATATACTGTAAAGGAAGGAACTCGAATAGATTTTAACTTTCACACATCGAATCCACACAAAAAGAATGAAAACTGCATAT
>JABCKH010000540.1:0-12633 GCA_018851285.1 Lyophyllum semitale | reverse complement strand
TGTCGCATTAGATCTGGGGACTCTTTGTTTTCTGCAGATATTCCGTGGCTATCGTTGCTTGCAACTGCCTCCTTATTCACAGCCCTCCCGGAAATGCTTACGCCTCCAGTGCCTCATCACGACGGGCGGTCCTTTACGACCGGTTCCTGGAGGCTTCATAACAGATATGTCTACAAAACTTTTGCATTACAGGGGAAATGTCAAGATGTTATTGAAACAAATTTGCTTTAATCTCGACAGGGTCATTACATAAGAACTGAATCCTTACTACTTTTACTCTGCTCAGCAAGTGAAGGTCGGTGTAGAGGACGGTATCGCCGTGTCAATAACACTAGGACTTCCCTGGAACGCGAAGTGAGTCGTTCCTATTTGTCGAGCTCAGTGAAAACAGCGACTGACTAGTAGACAAAATGTAAATTAAGGTCCCAAATGGCCCCCAGATCTGCACAGGGCGCAAGTAGAGACACGATCATAAATGATGTGGCGAAATGGCTTGCAGGATCGGAATACGGCGACTGCTCACCGACAGACGTGGATGTGCCGTGAATCTACTTCCCCCCGAGTGGTTATTACCAAGTCATCTTCAACTTCCTACATACATCTGACGCCCTTGCTAACAGGGAAGTTGGTGGTTTAAGGCTGCCCTAACCTGGTAACCTAAGCTAGGAAGACCGACTCACATCCATCAACTTGAAATTTGGATAGCTGTCACTTTGCCGATTAATTCGGGTGCCTCCTGCGCGCCGCTCTATGTATAGAACACTATTACCGGGGTACGGGATACCATCTGAGTCTTTCTAGCACAGTCGGGATCGCGTTTCACGACATAAATCTGCACAGGCATGCAACTCCGAGTCCCGGTTTCCGATCCTGTCTCGAAGGTATAAAGCCGGGATGGGTGTAAGGACTCTTTTAATTTACCAGCGACGGTCTCTTAATCTTTGGCAGCATCACCATGCGCGCCTCCACCCTGTTCTACTGCTCCCTGCTCTCGAGCGTGTATGCCGGGATCGGACCAAACGCGGATTTGGTCATCGCGAACAAGCACATCGCCCCCGACGGCTTCAACCGCTCGTGCGTCATCCACCCACTTACGTCTGCTTGATTCCATATACTGACGATTGTGCATTCAGCGCCGTACTAGCCGGCAGCAGTCCACACAACCTCATGTTTCCAGGGCCAGTCATCACTGGGTTCAAGGTACGCTCTCTAAACCTTGCCTTACCGAACGTCGTGGGATTCATTCTAACTTGAACCTGTCAGGGAGACACTTTCAATCTGAACGTCATTGACACGCTCACCGACCCCACCATGAGGAGGGCCACAAGCATCGTCCGTGTTACTCCTTCACCATACATTCGTGACGCTGACGCTGATAATATATCATTTCTTATCCTACAGCACTGGCACGGGATCTTCCAGCACGGATCCACCTGGGGGGACGGTACTAATGGCGTATCGCAGTGCCCAATCAGCCCCGGACACTCATTCATGTACAGATTCACGGTTCCAGACCAGGCGGGGACGTTCTGGTACCACTCGCATCTTTGTGCGTGTACCTTGGCTTCAGAAAGATCGGATAGCTGATTCGGCTTTGCAGCGACGCAGTACTGTGATGGTCTGAGGGGCGCCATGGTTATCTATGACCGGAATGACCCTCACAAACACTTGTAAAAAACAATCGCCTTTTTATTTCCCCCGAAGAGACTGATGAACATGTAAATCTTTAGGTATGACATTGATAATGGTTGTTGTTTTTAGTTTCCTTCTGTTACTCGGGAGACTCATGTTGCTCTTCTAGATGATACTGTGATCACTCTGGCAGATTGGTGAGTACGCATCGACACTTGCCTGCATCAAAGCAGTACTCAAAAGGCTATTCCTTTCCAAGGCTTCATGTCCCAGCCCCTTCCGCGGGTGTCAACCCCGATTTCGATGCAGCCCTCATCAACGGCAAAGGACGCTATGCAGGCGGCCCCACATCCCCTCTCTCCGTCATTCATGTGACTCCAAACAAGCGCTACCGCTTCCGCCTCGTCTCCATCTCATGTGACCCTGACTTCCATTTCTCCATCGACGGCCACACCATGGTACGCAAATCTCAACGCTCTCGTTCTTGTTTGTCTCTGATGTAGTCTCTCAGACCATAATCGAAGTCGACGGAGTCAACGTTCAACCTCTCACCGTCGACTCCATCAACATATTCGCCGGCCAGCGCTACTCGTTCATTCTTACTGCCAACAAACCTATCGGGAACTACTGGGTACGCGCCCAGCCCAGCTCTGCCACCGTGACGTTCAACGGCGGCCTCAACTCCGCCATCCTCCGCTACATCGGCGCCCCTACCATCGACCCCACCACAGCCCTGATCCCCTCCTCCAACCCAATGTTGGAGACCAACCTCCATCCGCTGTCCAGCCCCGCCGCCCCAGGCATAGCCCACGCCGGCGGCGCCGATGTCGCGATCAATCTAAATATAACGTTTAATGTCACCTCGCTCACGTATGCGATTAATGGCGCGACATTTGCACCGCCGAGTGTCCCGGTGTTGCTGCAGATATTGAGCGGCGCGCAGTCGGCACAGGATTTGCTACCGGCGGGGAGTGTATATACCTTGCCGCGCAATAAAGTGATTGAGGTTACTATACCTGGGGGTTCGTCGGATAGCCCGGTGAGACAAGTCCGTCTCTCTGAACGTCGGTTGTTGTACTGACTCACTTTTTTCAGCACCCGTTCCATCTGCACGGAGTGCGTATATGCATGCTTCGTCATAAGCACCACCGATACTGAAATCATGATGTAGCATACGTTCTCTGTTGTGAGAAGTGCGGGAAGTTCTGTGTATAACTACGCTAACCCCGTGCGTTACAATTCCATACTCAAGAGTCGTCTTACTTATCTTGAATGCGCGTCGGATAGGTCAGACGCGATGTCGTTAATACAGGACTAGCAGGCGACAACGTCACGATTCGGTTCAGGACGGACAATGCAGGGCCATGGATCCTGCACTGGTGCGTTATAATGGAACCCTTCCTAGCTTGATACTAATAGCAATACAGTCACATTGATTGGCACCTTGACATGTATGTCACATCCTCGCATCGCTTTGTTTGGGCCTGACCAATTATATCTGGACTATAGTGGCCTCGCCGTTGTGTTTGCGGAAAATGTGCCCACCATCGCGTCGTCCCACCATCCGAGTAAGTTGTCCCAGTCCTGTATAATTGCAACCGCACCTCGTTGATCGTTGTTCTCAAGTTTCTTGGGACCAGTTGTGTCCGACATATAACGCGTTGAACAACCCTAATCTGTAATGGTTCTGGGCTGGGTATTGGACAACCTTCCCACTTAATTTTATCCTCTCATTAATTGTATACTGTACTTGTGAACTATTAATTAGCATAGCATACTTACATTGATGTGGCATCCTGTACGACAAACAAGAATGTGGCTGCAGACGAGATAAGAAACAATTGAACATTGCGTCGGAGTAAACTTGTTTTATCGCAAGCCATGCATTATGAAGAGAGGATATAGTATGGAAGTCGCAAGCTGGTCTGATGATAAGTTGTCTAGTAGTGTTCAAGTGGTGTGATAAAATAACGACCAGTTCTGTATATACTAGCGGGGTATCGTTGACCTTCAATAGAAGCATTTTTTGGTCTAATTCCCTTCGCCGGTGAAAGGAAAGCAAGCTGGTTTTGATCCGCTCTTAGCTTAACAAGGAATTGAGCGCCACTTTAAGTTTACACTGGAAAGCCAGCGTTAGTTACTGGCACTTACTGCCCAGCGGAAATTACGGCACACACCGGATTTACGTACCGCGTTTTTCAGGCCCTAGGCTACTTCCCAAATCTTGATAGGTCTTAAATTATGCCTCGCCCCAAGAGCGCTCACGGGCGGCATAGGTGATACATCTAGAGGTCTTGCTCGATGTGAGGCATCTTCCTATGCGTTACATTAAGCAGAACGATAGCGCAGGGTCTGGCGGTGAGCTCGTTACATTGTTCAAGTTCTAGGCCATTATGGTAGATTATGGTGGTGGCTGGCTAAACATTCGAAGTGATCTGCTGTTCGTACCCTGTCAAACTCTTATGAGCATCTGCACAGTATATTCTGCGTAATGATTTCGAATGCCCGAATGACTGCCAGTGCACGTCCGACAAATAATCCATACCCTGCAACTAGTATCCTACGCCGCACTCACCGCCCTTTGAACATTCAACAAGGGACAGGATCCCGGGTCCAACACATAGCCGATTGATTCGATGATTACCAAGTCCCACTGCCCGTCGAGCCTATCGCCTCCTCTACGCGCTCTAAGCGCAAATTCCCCAGGGATGTACACGTTCAGACTGCATTCACGATAGTTCACAGTGTTGTGCCAGCCAAGTGCCAGCGGGCCTAGCTTCCTTAATAATAATAAGCGCAAACAAACCCGCAAATGACGTAGGGTCTGTATCAGTGTCGCCTGCGGTTAAGTTCGTGTCAACTTGCGTCAACTGTCAATCTTTCAAGTAAGTACCGGGCCTGCTTCACTGTTCATTTCCTTAAAAAAGACGACGGACGGCTCAGACCGTCTCGCTCTTCGATCAGCATGCTTCGTTCTTTGTCTCTGGCCCCTAGTTCCCGAGCAAGTTGGTCCCCACAAGCCTAACGGCAATTCTTAGAGTCCACGATGTCTTCCGATTCCGCCCTTTGATCCTTCTCTTTAAATCGTTTGTTAATGCCCGACGAGAGAATACAGTGTGATATTCACGTCTCGGTGGGCGGTCTTTTTGGGTCTAACGGATAACGTACCTAGGTCCTAGTCTAAAGTTTATCGTACAGGCGTTGTGAATGACGTTGACGGGATGTCTGGACCGACCCCCCTTCCAAAAATTGGCATTTCATCCTGACCGCTTGGGGTTTGCTGCAGATCTTCCGTGCCTCTCATATTTCTGCAAGGTGCATTGCTTGCGATTACTTACCTGCTAAGGTCACAGCCCTCCGGTGATCTGATATCACCTGATCCACGGACCTTGCTCTGCTCAAGAAGTAGAGGTCTGTGTAGAGGTCAGCGATGCTAGTCCCTTGCCTGGAACGCGAAGTGAGTCCTTCAGTGAAAAAAACAAAATAATCGAGACTGACGTCCAAACAGTAGTAGCCAAATATGGGGATCCACCAAAGAGAGTATGATAGACCCTCACCTTGGTGATGCCCTTCTGCGCCCGAACCTAACGTACAAACGTGAACCAAGGACCCAGATCTGGACTCACCGCGGTCGGGAGCGCGAATACAGAAACGATCATAAATGATGTCGAGAAGAAGATGGTGCAATGACAGCTCAATGGTTGGCAGGTACGGCGACTGCTCGCCTCCCGTAGATGACCGTTATTAAGTCATCCTCGACTTCCTACCCTTGATCTTAGGTTAAGACCACCTGCATCATCATTCTGTAGCCATTGCGGTTTGCAGCGTCATAGTTGAACGGCCGGGTACTCACTCTATCAAGACACAAGAGTCAAGATAACGACTTGGGATCTGCGATTGGATGCAGAATGGCTATAAGGAGGGACCCCTTTTGGACTCCTTTTATTTTAGACGTCGCAAATTGAATTGTCTCTCGATCTCGGGCAGCAGCACCATCATGCACACCTCTACCCTCTTCTACTTCTCTCTGCTCTCGAGCGCGTATGCCAGGATCGGACCAAACGCGGATCTGGTCATCGCGAACAAGTACATCTCCCCCGACGGCTTCAACCGCTCGTGCGCCATTAACCCACTTACGTCAACTTGATCCTACATACTGACATCTGTGCATTCAGCGCCGTACTAGCCGGCGGCGGTCCGAACAACCTCATATTTCCTGGGCCAGTCATCACTGGGTTCAAGGTACGCTCCCTAAACCTTGCCTTACTGGATATCGTGGGACTCATTCTAACCTGTCAGGGAGACACATTCAACTTGAATGTCATCGACGCGCTCACCGACCCCACCATGAGGAGAGCCACAAGCATCGTCGGTGTTACTTCTTCACCGTACATTCGTGACGCTAGCGCTAATAACATATACCATTTTTTATCCCCCAGCACTGGCACGGGCTCTTCCAACACGGATCCAGCTGGGCGGACGGTACTAATGGCGTATCGCAGTGCCCGATCAGCCCCGGGCACGCATTCATGTACACATTCACGGTCCCGGACCAGGCGGGGACGTTCTGGTACCACTCGCATCTTTGTGCGTGTACCTTGGCTTCAGAAAGATTGAAAGTCTGATTTGTCTTTGCAGCGACGCAGTACTGTGATGGTCTGAGAGGCGCCATGGTTATCTATGATCGGAATGACCCTCACAAACACATGTAAAAAAGCAATCGCCTTTTTATTCCCCCGAAGAGACTGACGAACGTGTAAATCTTTAGGTATGACATTGACAATGGTTGTTGTTTTTAGTTTCCTTCTGTTACTCAGGAGACTCATGTTACACTTCTAGATGATACCGTGATCACTTTAGCAGATTGGTGAGTAGACATTGACACTCTTAGCTTAAAATCAATGCTCAACTGACTGCCCCTTTCCAAGGCTTCATGTCCCGGCTCCTTCCGCAGGTTTCAATCCCGATTTTGTCGCAATCCTCATCAACGGCAAAGGACGCTACGCAGGCGGCCCCGCATCACCTCTCTCCATTATCCAAGTCACCCACAACAAGCGCTACCGCTTCCGCCTCGTCTCCATCTCCTGCGACCCCGACTTCTTTTTCTCCATTGACGGCCACACCATGGTAAGCCAATCTTGACGCTCTCTTTCTCGTTCGTCTCTGATATAATCTCTCAGATCATAATCGAAGTCGATGGAGTCAACGTCCAACCTCTCACCGTAGACTCCATCGACATTTTCGCCGGCCAGCGCTACTCCTTCATCCTCACCGCCAACAAACCGACCGGGAACTACTGGGTACGCGCCCAACCCAACTCCGGCACCATGACGTTCGACGGCGGCCTCAACTCCGCCATCCTTCGCTACACCGGTGCCCGCCACGCTGACCCCACCACAGCCCCGATCCCCGCCTCTAACCCAATGCTGGAGACTAACCTCCATCCACTGTCCAGCCCCGCCGCCCCCGGCGCAGCCCACGCTGGCGGCGCCGACGTTGCGATCAACCTGAATGTGGCGTTCAACTACACCTCGATGACGTACTCTATGAACGGCGCGACGTTTGCACCGCCGAGTGTCCCGGTGCTGCTGCAGATATTGAGCGGCGCACAGTCGGCACAGGAGTTACTGCCGTCGGGGAGTGTATATAGTTTGCCGGCCAATAAAGTGATCGAGATTACCATGCCTGGAGGGTCGGATGATAGCCCGGTGAGCCCAGTTCGTCTCTGCAAATGTGGGTTGTTGTACTGACTTTGTGGGCAGCACCCGTTCCATCTGCACGGAGTGCGTACATTCCTGCTTCGTTACACGTACCGATACTCAAATTTGATGATGTAGCAAACATTCTCTGTCGTGAGAAGCGCGGGGAGTTCAGTGTATAACTACGCTAACCCTGTGCGTTATAATTCCATACTCAAGAGTCGTCTTACTTATCTTGAACGCGCTTTGGATAGGTCAGACGCGATGTCGTCAACACAGGGCTAGCAGGCGACAACGTCACGATTCGGTTCAGGACGGATAATCCAGGGCCGTGGATTCTGCACTGGTGCGTTAAGATGAAACCCTTTCGACACTTTACAATCGATTGATAGCTTGTATACAGCCACATTGACTGGCACTTTGACATGTACGTCGTATCCTTGCATCATTTTCTTTTGGCTTGACCAGTTACATCTGGAATATAGGGGCCTCGCCGTTGTGTTCACGGAAGATGTGCCCATCATCTCGTCATCCCACCATCCGAGTAAGTTTCTCAGTTCTGTATAATTGCATCAGATCTTCGTTAACTGTTGTTCTCAAGGTTCCTGGAACCAATTGTGTCCCACATATGACGCGTTGAACAACCATGGCTTGTGACAGTTCTGAATCTTTCTTGGGCGTGGCCCAGAATATCCAATACACATGGACATTAGACAAGCTTCAGACTAGATTTTTAGCTCGAGCCTCATGCATACTTTACATTGATGTGTAGTGAAGAGGAATCCAAACTTAACAGGAGGCGGTAATATTGATTGGGCTGTCCGCATTTTGGAAGGCGGCGGTGTCAGCATATCAGATCTGGTGTCTACCCATTCGATGGTGCCCAGGGACTCAGGCTTGAAAGTCATGCAAATAATTGTTGGCTTTGAGCCTGTGTATAAACGTGGAGGGGGATTAAGGACGAAAAAAGTCGCTGCTAAGATTTACGCCTCCTAGGACCGCAGTCCAAGTGGATACTTCTGTCAGATATCAGCGTGATATTCATGGCCTCTCCCCAGCCCTCAACTGGCGGGCTCCATCGCACAATCACGAACTCCCAGCAGTCACCTTCATCGCGCCAGACAAAAGGTGTCGAACGCCTCGTAATTGATGACAATTTTGATCGTCGATAGCGGGGAGTCCTTGTGGGCCGGGCGATGGACAACGGACTGACGTTCTCGCTTCTCACCTCGGCGTAGGCTAAATTCGACAGCATTGGCATAATCACATCTAAGGCGTGTTCGGCGCTGGGATCATATTGCAATGGTTGTCAAAGAGGTCTTTATTGTCACACCATCGACGCCTTCTAGGGTCAAGATTCCAAGGCTCGCTGACGAACAAAAGAGAAATCGGAGGAGTTGTGTGCCGGACGGGGCTCCATCGGTAAGCGAAAGGCTTTCGAGTTTACAAACCAAATCTGAGGGCTGCTAGAGGGAAACCAAGCGTCCGTTGATGCATGGGGAGAAGTGGTCTGTAGAGGACGTACTGTTTAAATGGTTCTGAAACACTATCAATATAAGACCTGTCTGATGATACTGAAAGTACTCACTCTGCTTCGTCAGAAGAGGATGATGGGCGACGGCGTGATATGTTCAATGGGTGTTAGTCTCGAGCTTCTGCTCAATGTGAGGCATTCTGGCGTATATTCCTACGCGTTACAGTAAGCAGGACGGTAGCGCAGGGTCTGGTGGTGATCTTGTTATAGTATTTAGGTTTTCAGAGTCGTTGTTGGTCTGTGACATATTGTGTAACACTCTTGACTCGTCCGGTCACAAAGTTGTCGATGCTGATGCTTTGAGGTTGTGGACCGTGGTGGCACTTGAGGAAGGTTCGCCGGGGGCGTTACGTATCGTCGGACGAGGTTATTGATAATATCTTTGGAACCTCGGCACTAACTGCTTCGCCGTCAAGGGACATGTCGTTTCGTCGCTGTTTATGCATTAACGGCGAAGTTCCCTCGGGGACGTGCTACCAAGATGTCGAATTGAGTTCTTGCTATGTAGCACTAAGGATGTGCAGAAGGTCCCATCACCACCTTTTCGCCTCCCCCTAGGAAAGAAACCCAAGGAAAATAAGTATCGCTGCCGAAAATTATCCGGAAAGAAACCACACCATCCGCATTCTCCCATTCCGCCCACATCGCTCGTCGGCGCATATAATCGTCCTCCTCTGCTCCCAGAGTAATTTTCCCTCCTCCTTCATCTCCAGGTCGCCCGCGCCCGCAATGTCCGTCCACCTTCGTCCCCGGTGCATCCCGCGCATAGCCGTTGCTTAGTGCATGTAAACACGAGCGGCGGTAGATTTGGACGTAGGAATGCGTATTGCGGGGGTGACACTTCATGACGGAGATATCTGGGTAAACGCCCGTTCAGAGATAGAGGAGCTTGCACGCCCTGGTGAAGTACGGTTGAGAAACGGCCCGCGGGGCGCCTTCTTGATGGCATGGAGTGGTGGCTTTTGTGAAGAGGTCGAGGTGCCGGGGGAGGATGTTGGGAAAATCGATTTTCTTTGATATAAACAAATTTTAGGGATAGGATATAGAGACATAAATCAGGGGATGCTCACCACCTCGAAGAGGAAGGCATGAGCGGGACGAGGTCGACACTTTTGCTAATCCCGATCATGTGTTTAGGATGAGGTTGTGGTGGAAATAGGGCCATTGCGTCTCGTCGGACGAGGACGAGGTTCTTGAGAAGAATATCTTTGAGAACCGCGAGGAGTTGCCCGAGCTCAGGTGATATTGGGTATCCAAAAATTCTCTGGTGCAAAAAATACAAAGCAGGATGACGTCGACGTTTCATGTCCAAAGAGAAAGGTCCATCGTGCCGCTCTAAGCGGGCATGCTTGAGAGGGCGCGAAAGGGCGGGAAGCGGTGGGAGCAACCTCGGCCACGTGCGCAGTTCATTCCGACGCCCTACTTCTCCCCAAAGGATTAACCATTTTGACAATGTCGATGTCGATGCTTTTTCACGTTGCGGTGGCACTCGAGGAAGGTTAGGTTCACCTGGGGGCGTTGTGTGTCCATTATTGAGAAGGATATCTTCGACACCTCGGCACTAACTGCTTCGCTGTAGAGGTCCGAGTCATCGGGAATGTCGCCGTTTAAAGCATTAACGGTAAAGTTCTATCGGGGACGTGCCAAGATATCGAATTGATTTCTTGCTATAGCGCTTAAGGACGTCGAGAAGGTCCCATCACCACCGTCTCTCGCCACTCCCCTGGGAAACTATCGAGTAGAATAAGTAGCAATTCACAAAAATGACTCAAAAGACACACACCATCTCAAACCTGTATTGTGAGCAGCAAGAGGTCGACCACTTGACAATATTGATACCGTTGCACGTGGTGGTAGCACTCGAGGAGGTCTGCTATAACTTCTTGCTGCTGACCGTAACAAGGGGACGTTACATGTCGTCGGACGGGATTATTGACTTCGAGATCCGTGAGGCGTTTTCCAAGGGCATAGGTGCAGGCAGCCATCCGCGAGGTGAGAACGCGCACGGTTTTGAAGAGAAAGAATCTGTTATTCGAGGACAGGACGAAGTCGGCGGTTTCATGTCGCAGTAAGCGGGCCGTTGCGTATCATCTGACGACATCTTTGAGAACACCGCAGTTGTGGGCAAGTGTGTAGCGTCTTCGGAGTCGCCGCGGCCAATAGACTCGCAACTCCGCCCAAGTGTGCTCAACTTTGCTCATCATGCACCCATTCTACGTCGTCGCTCTCTATCGACAATTTTCATTGCTTCAGATTCCATCCAGCCCCAGGGACCAGTCTAAGGAGACGATATACACCCAAGAGACACTCGTAGTCTTGTAAATACGGCCGACGAATGCCAGCACAATTTAGTCTGACGGAAACAATATTTACTCGAGCTCGGAGTACAACTCCATCAAAACTCTGTCGTTTACTGCATGGTATAATCGTAGGCGTGGACAGAAAACTCAGCACGTTCGACTATACTGTAAGTTTCCCAACGAAACCGAAAGGTTTAACTCCTCACAGGCCTTAGGCAGCGTATCCTTCGATCGTCTCGTAGTCGGCAGCATTTTCGAGCCAGACCGCGTTGCAGTGCGGGTCTCCCCTCCTACCCTCCGGTCCACAATGCACCCTCCAGGTCCTCAGCCTCAGCCTCTGACTCTCGCCCATCCTTGCAACGAAAATCCTTCGACATCCTACGCCCTGCATCCTCCCCAAATCGCCCACGTAGATCCCTATCTCATCCCCAAGATCCCTTCCAAACAATAGCGTGACCATGCCCACACCAGAACCCGAAAGGCACCAACATCTTCCCTACGCAGAAGCAGACGGTTCCCAGGGAAGCCGCTTCTGCCTGATATCACAGGTCTGACGGGCGCAACAAAGTCGCCTACGAATACTGGGCGAAGTCTTCTTTGGCCTGCTCAATTCTAAGTGGATCGGATGGTTCAGAAAGAGGTGCTTATCACTTAACCCGTCGTTGTTTACATACATGCTGAGTTGAACGAATTACGACTTTGTAGCATGCTTGATGGGGATGTCGAACAGCGTGCACGCCAAGCTCAGAGTACCATCGAAGCATGTGGAGCGATGCTACTACTTCTGCGAATACGCATGCAAACACGAGTCGCGATCCTGTGATTAAGAAGACCCTTCCGGGCAACGCAGTGCATGTTCATGACGATGACGCTGGTGAGCGCGACGGAGCAAATTTATCCGAACTGGGTGATCGGAAAGTCTGGAAGACGAAGGTGCTAACTGCTCATTTAACAGTCGAAGCTGGCAGGAAAATGAACGAGCTCTGGTTTTGAGGAGGAGGCGGCGTGTACTGGAGCAGGCAGATGTTGCTATATCGCCTGATAGAGATGAAAGTATGTAATAGTGATGCTGTTAACATAGGTGAGTAAGTTCTCTATGTCGCTCCCAGCTTCTCGAGTAATGCGCTGATAGAAGGATTCACAGCGAACTGGCAGACCAATACGAGGACATCGATACATTGAACGTTCCTTGCCTGAGGAACGACTTGGCAAGGAGCACAAGGTAAACAAACTGCTTTGTGTCTCTAAGCTCCGGAGAGTTCTGATTCCCTGGATTCTTTTTCGATGTAGGCCGACCGGGGCACGCCATGATAAGTATGTCCGGCTAACCTCCAAGGGTGAATATGGGTAGTGCCCAGAAAACAAGCGAACATGGAGGCACACGTTCGATTACGCCATACGGTCCTGTCAGAATTTCCAAATTTATCCCTTGACGACATGAGGAAGAAAGCTTTCAATTCAACTGGAC